>JASDQU010244980.1:0-14311 GCA_032191745.1 Picea mariana
ATTTTATTTATGTCGGCTTTAGGCCATTAGTTGTAATTTAGATTAGTAATGTTATTTTATTTATGTCGGCTTTAGGCCATTAAACCTCCTAGTCTCCTATATATACCAAGGAGACATTTTAATTTTGAATCATCTTGGACTTGAACATTTAAGTGGGGTAAAAGGAGGTTGCCCCCTCGAAGAGGCCTATTATCTGAAATTATCTCTTTTTCAAGGCGTTGAGTACTTTTCCTGAGGTTTTTCTATGCTATATTGATGTTTGGTTCTTAACATGTTTATGTGGATCTATACAATATTGGATGTTACAAATGCCACAACTACAGACACATATCTCGTGATTGTAAAAGCATGACAAATACTTTCATGCAAGAAAACATTGATTTCAAGTACAATAAAATTTGGAGAAGGAAAGAAAAATAGGAACAATAGGTGAATGAAAAACTCCTAGAGATCATATTGATGATTTACAAAGTTGCGAGATAATGATGAATCTACAAGTAAAGAGGAAGATGTTAGAATTCAGAATGATGATCCAGTAGTAGAGAAAACTTGTATATTTTTCTATTCCATCTGGCTTGGAGATTCCCAACAAATGCTAATATTTCAGAGGGGGAGTCCAAGCAACAACTATTACAAATTGGAGAACTATCTTTTTGGCAGTCTGAAGTGTTTGCAAATTTTGGGAAGGTAGGTTTTGAATGGTATGATGGCATAGGTGCATAATGTTTCATGATAAATTGGTTGATTAAGGAGCAATTTTCAGAATACATTCCCATGCATGTATGAAGGGGTCAGCTGGAAGCTATGAAGAATATAATTGGCACACTTTTAAGGAAAAGATTCATGATTGTATAAAGGATTCCAAGCATGTATTCAAGCAGGGATAGATTCATTACAAATTCAAGAATGTGCACTTGTTGCAGACGTGTAGAATTTTATTTGAGGATAGATCATACTAGTGGACATATTTGATTCATCTTGAGAAGCAGATTAGTTGCAGCAGATTTGGAGAAGTCTTCAGAATAGTAATATGACATATGGCTAAGCATCATGCACAATTGAGTAGTAGAGTCATGGATAGTTGTTATGACATATGGACATAGATGAATTCATGAGACATTTGGCAGGTCTAGAGGACAATACTTTATAGTGGATGAAAGCACAAGCTCAAGAGAAATTGCAGAAAGACTCGTTGACATTATCATCAAGAGGAATGTTCAGAAAATCATATGACTCAAAAAAGAAGCATATTGACAGGTGGAATTAGCTAGTCACAGGAAGGCAAGCTGTGAGAGGCACAACAAGAGAGGGGGAGATAAATCATCTGGAGGATTTATACTATCAAGGGAAAATTGTTGAATGATTTTGTGATTGATGTCAACGCAGTGAAGACATGAAAATCCATGTAGATTTGAAGTCTAGCGATGAAGAAAAATTGACATGAATTATTTTAATATACATCGTTCGATTACAATAACATGAAGCACCAATGGAAAATGAGCACCAGAAGAGAGGAAAGAAAGAATATACAAGAATCCCCACATTGATCTACACTACACCTTGCAGAAGAAGATAGGGGGAGAGAAATCGTCAGAAGGAGTTATCCTTAATATCAAAGGGGGATAGAAATAACAAAATTAGGAGAGAAAGATCAGAAACATGAAGACATGGAGAGAGAGATTATTAAAATAAGGTATACTGTCAAAGGGAATTACCCTTTGCCAATGATGTCAAAGGGGGAGAGAAAAATCTGAGTAATTCATATTGCAACCACAAAATCGATGTTCGAATTCCATTCATGGAGAAACCTCAATACAAGCCAACATTTTTTATAACATTTGACCACAATATCTGCATTTTATTCTATTCAAGAAAGAACAAAAATACTTATAGGCCTGCAAACACGATCTGGGCTGTCTCTTATCTGGATGCTACAATCATTGACCAAAAGAATGGGGAATCAATATGACTCTTCAACTAAGATTTATAGGCCTGTGACTGAGAGGATTGAGGTTTCAATGTGTGTATGCTATAGGATTGAAGGACCAAAACTGTGCTAGAGGTATACAACCTTTGACCATAATAATTTGAGATTGATGCATCTCTTTTCTTCAATATGACTTGTAACTAACACAATGTTCAAATTTTTTTTCTACAACCTTTGATAGGGTAAAACTTTGCGTATAGGTTCAAAAATAAATCTTTCACCATTGGATATAAATCCAATATTGCACCTATATAAAAAAAATACTTAACCTCAAGACTATAACCTCATTTGAATTTCATTTGTGATGTTGAATACCAAGAAATAGAAAATGAAATAGAATATATAACAGATCTCGTAGAATCAAAATCTTGGAAACATTTACAATCTCTCTCTTCTACCAAAAACCCCTGCATTCCATACACACACCCTAACAACAATGCTTACAACACATTTTTACACATCACGAGGACAATAACTCGAGCCAAAATAGAATCATTCAAATATTCCATTATTAAGAAAAATCCAAACTAACTCTAACCTCCTAGATAGATACTAAAACAAATAGATTTTTATGTGTTGTCTCATTACGTGAAATTAAGGAGGTTATAAATGTGTAAGAGTTTAAAAAAATTCCTCCACACATGTATGAACTCAGAAGTATCTAAAACCTATGACAAAAAAAAAGCAAGACATACATGTATTACTATTTATGCACCTACATCAAGCAAGATATCATGTATGTAAATTGCACATAGTCTTTTTAGGGCTTGGTTCTCGAGGAAACCCCAAACCATCTAGATTTCAAAGATAAAATGATCATTAGGATGATGGTGTGAGGTTTTCCTTTCTTTATAGACCCCACATATAGTGACTTGTTTCTCCTCTCTGATATCTTTTTTGGACCGTGTTTTTACCTTGGAAATGTGGGATTTCCTCCCCACAAATGTAGGGCCATATTGATCTAAGGCCAAACTACCTTCTAGTGCTCTTGTTTCCTTAGATAATTATTTTCTAGGACTTAGGAGGTGTTACTACCTGAACTAGCACCCTTGTGAAAAGTCCCAACACAGGTGCTTATTGGGCAAACAAAATGGGAAGTGCACCACTGTCACCTCAATAAACGTTTCCCTTCACTTTAGGCCAACTTCAAGAAGCAATGGGGGGTATCCCTATTTGATTAAGTAAACCTTTTAAGTGGATTAAAATAATGCAATCTAATGATTTAATTTAATGAATCCACAATATGTATACAAATTCCATTCACAAGGATTCCAATAAGTGATTAAATGCTTTTGGTTTGTGTGTGGAACGAGAGGAGGTGTAGAACCTTGGGACCATGTAGATATTTTGGCTCAGAAACTAGAGTAAAATAGAAAAAAAAATTAATCATGTACACGTAAATCCAAAAAAAAAAAAATAATAATAATCCCAAATCCAAATAAAAATAAATAAATAATCCATCCTGAAAAATATGCATGTGTGGAAAACCCAACCTAATAGTCGAACTCCAAAAATTGATGGGTGATAAGTGTTGGTAAATTTAGGTGTTTACTGACGTGAATTTATTAGGAAAGATCACGGATTCTGACGGTTCATTCCTGATGATTGAGATTCGATGATTGGACTTAGGAAAAATTAAAATGAAATCGTGAAGTCTGATAGGTCTATTGGATAGCTTAAGCCTAATAAATGATAAGTGAGGTGACAGGTGACGAATCCGATAGGTCGGAGCCCGATGATTGGGAAGGTTGGCTGGGAAGGTCAAACATGGTAAATGAACCCAATGAGAGGATTCCGATGGTTCATTCCTGAAAAATTATTAAAATATTCCAAAGTTTCAAGCCTGTCGGGTGAGTTCTGAATGGTGGTGAGTTCTAAAGGGTAAGTTCTGATGGGGAAATTCCAGATTTATTAATCCTGAATAGTGAAGCCCAATGGGATTTGGGTGGGAAATAATAGTAAATAAAATAATAAAATAAAATAAATAAACAAAACAAAAATAAAAATAAATAATGAAAATAATAAAATAAAATAAAATAGAAAAATCCTGTAGAAAAAATAAAATACAATTTGGAACCTTGGGAGTAATGTATATAACTTTTTTAAAAATCAAATAAGGAGAATAAATAAATAACTATAACTATAACTATATAATGAAAAATCAAAGTGTATACAATTCTACCTAGACATTGGGAAAAATAATAAAAATATCCATAAACATATCATCAAATACACATTTGGGATTTAAGGAAAATACATATTAGGTAAATTCAATTCTTAGTGTAAAAATTATTTTTCCCAAGTAAAAATGTTTTCCGAAGTGAAAGTAATTTCCCCATGTAATTGCTATAATAAATGGGAAATTCAAAACCATGGGTAGATTTGTAAAACCATGGGATTTTGTTTTAAAGGAACAAAATAATAAAATTTAAAAAAAAAATCTATACAAATCATATATACACAATAGAAAAAACTAGGCTTGTTTCTACACGGGTCAAGGTTCCATCACTGGTTAGGGTTCCACACCTAGGGATAAAAGAAGAAGAAGAAACAACGCATATCTTGTAGATTCCAAATATCCAGATGTTGAGTCAGGTAGACACATCATATGGAGATTGAGACTGCATGATTCTGGAGGTGACAAATGGTAGCAACCATTAGGTTTTGAAATTCCAACTTTCGGAATATGATAATTTGATAGAGNATCTAGAGAGGGGGAGACGATAGAGATCATTCTGATGGAAAAAACTTTGATAGGCTTGTAAGATAGAAAAGAACCTGATGGACGTGAATCAAATAGGCATGAACTTGATAGGTTTTATAATTTGATGGTTGAGTGGAATCTTGATAGGCTAGAATCCGGCAGGTTATCAGCTTTCAGGTTTTGGAAAGTCCAAATTATCCAGGTGAACCACCTTTCCTGTAGAGAATATCCTAATAGATCATGGGGTGAAGTTTGCAGTGTAATCCATGTCAAATAGAACACGTTAAATTGGGTCAAGACAACATGAATGTGGTTACGACAAGTTATGAGAGAGTAATGGGTAAAACGGGGGCACATCACATGGCAGGTTAATGCCACATCAATGCCACAAAGGGTGACCCGCAAGATGGATTGTGTATATTTTAACCTTGTACAATTAATTACTGCAAACATATTCTTAATAAAACAAAAAATACACAATGACACATGCACACATTACACAGATATTTTTACCCTGGAAACCCAAACCGGGAAAACCAACAACCTGTTTAGAGTTGTACCTATAAAATTATATTCATCTTATTCATTGTTTACAATGCAATATACATATAGGATCCCGCGGCATCCAAACCCCTAATCCATTGATCCATATTAGTCAACAACCCTAATTCCTTAATCGAAATTAGAAAACCATCGAAAAAAACCATGTGTTGAAAAACCACCAAGAAATAGACGTAAAAACCCACAAAAAATGGACCATTTTTTTTTTCTCAAGGGATATCACTCCTGAACCCCCACAACCGTCCCATCTAGGGGGTGAAAAGCACCCTCCAGACCCCCTTTTCTCCCACCCCCCAGACCCCCATTTATCCCATCTCAGTTTACATCACATGAGATCAATTTTGAAAAGAATATAACACATACCCAACATAGTGGAGCTTGAAGGCATCTTGGCATGTTGACATGGAATTCATGAAAATGAAACCCGATGGAATTAATCAATAGAAGTTAAACTCGATGGAGGAAGGATGATCATATACAAAATCTGATGTTTAGGAAAGCATGTGGAACATTTCGACCTAAGGAACAATTATTGATAGCTTCAATATTCGATGAAGATCATTCGAGCAGCTCATCGGGTTTTGGAAACTATGATGTGAAAAGCAAATTGTCAATATGATGAGGGGAATCTGAGTGGGTGTATCTGATAGCCTTGCATACTTCAAATCTTGGGGAGAATTATGAGAAAAGGTTGATCTACTTTCCGATGAGGTAGATCCTGATAAGGATCAAGGTTCATGATAAGGATCAAGGTCCCAACCATGAATTAGGGTTTTAGACACATAATCTAACACAAATATGGGTATTAGATACTTCGAGTGGTATTATAGGGTTCCCAAGATTGTGTTATCTTCTAATTAACTGCTAGATTTTGATAGAATACCTAGTGAATATTTGGGGATTCCTTCAAAATTGTCTATCACATTAGGTGGGAAGGTTGTCCTAGTTGAGATGATAGTGGTGAACGACCCACTAGAATTCAATATGATTCTTGGGTGTGATTATGTATATGCCATGAATGTTGTGTTGTTTATGCTATTTCAAGTGATGCATTTTCCTCACAATGGAAGCATTTTCACTATTGATAAACTTCAATTTGATAATCACCTTCCTTATTTGACTTTAGACCATGCTACCACATTTTGTGTTCCTAGTATTCGAGTGGACTCTACCCTTCCACAGGTGAATTATGTGGCATCATATCCTAAGTGTTCAATTTATTTTGAGAATGATCTCTTATGCTCATGTTTTCCTTCTTAGGAAATTGTCCTGATGATCCAGGTGGACACTGGTGGCCACCCACATATTCCAGTAATTCAAAATGGTTTCACATATTAGCAATTTTATTTATAGTTTTTCGGGTCTCAAACTTTCAGGGTCATTTTGAGGCCCTAAACAACATTTTTTTGGTGCGACAATGTCCAACATGTATCTGAAGGTAGATGTTGGGATGTTCGTAATGTGTACTTCTCAGCTAGACCTATTTGATGGGATACAAAGAACCCCAAACAAATATCATATACAAACTTTACATCCCCGTGAAGTTGACATATCAACTAACCAAATCAGGGTCCACAAACCTTTTGGCGTTTCATCTTCTAGGGTTAGGGTTTTGGATGTTTAGGGTTTTCTCATTGATGATTTATGTTCGAAGTCCTTTTCAGCCTCTTTGTAATCAAATTTTTGTGAATGAGCATAACTGATAGATCTCTCTCTTTGGGGATAAGCTACCACCATTCTAGAAAGCTTGTGTGATTTACATTTACAGTGTTTTGAATTCCAAATAGTCATTAATAGAATTTACTATATCACTATGTTTCTTGCAATATCTCTATGTGTTTCCTTGCTATATCTTAGCCTTCATGTCATTCTCAATATAATATATATCAATGGTATTAGAGAAATCTACTTTTTGTTGTTTCTCTATGCATGTCCCCGAAAAGGTCTGGCTATCGAGAGTTGGGTATTTAAATGGTTGAGCTTGGGGAAGAACACTCCCACCAGCCCAAGCAACCTCCCATAGAAGAAGAAAAGAGAGACAAAAGAGAAACAGATCCTATCAAACTTTTTCTTGAGGAATCCCTCATGCAATGGTAGAATGAGATGATGGATCATTTTTTCCAGACCCTTCGATGGTTTCTAACAACAACAGAGGCACCTTCAACTAGCAGTCACTTCGGAGGTGAAATTCCCTTTAAGGTACAATTTAAATTTGATATTCCTTTATTTGAAGGCCAGATAGATGCTGATACTTTGGAAAAATGGTTAAGTTTTCTAGAGGGTTATCTCTCTATCCAAATTTTTTCCAACAATGATAAAATCACCTTCGCGCTCCTTAAAACCCTTCCCCGTGTAAGAGATTGGTGGGAGACGTACCATGAGCAACATGTCAGAGATGAGACTGCGATTTTTGGGCTAGGACCCACTTGGGTGTATTTTTTTGATGCCCTCAAGGAGAAATACTACCATGTTGGAAACTATGATGACCAATACACAAGATGGACAACTATGTGCCAGGAGAGAGATCAAATGGCACCATAGTACATCAACATATTCTATAATTTGCGCACAAATATGGGTATTAGAGATTATGAGAGACACCTAGTTTTGAATTACCAAAATGGCCTACATAGATACATAAAAATATATATGGATTTCCTGGACATATCCTCACTAGGAGCCACTTACCGATATGTTATCAAGATCGAGAAAAAGTTCAAGCAAAATAATAAGAAGGATTTCAGTTATGCAAAACAATCATAAAAAAATCATGGTAAAGGTGGCCCTAAATCCTAAAGAAAATGGAAGAGCAAGGATGGATAGCTCCAGGATAACCAATCCAAGCCACATTAAAAGAAGGGTAACGAGAAGTCGAAGGAGGACACTATAAATTGGTGCGAGTTCCAAAAAATCCCTTGGCACAAAATTGATGAATTTTTCTCCAAATAGTCATTTTTGGTTGAGACGAAAGCCTTAGAGTTGGATGCCAAATTAGACTCTAATTTGGAAACAGATAAGGGAAAATAGATCATTGATGCATAAACCAGTGTCACCATTTCTACCACAAAGGTTTATCTAGAGGAACCAAAGTAGCCTAAAGAAGGGGGGGACCTCTTCCACTCATAGATGTGGGTGAAGGGGACCCCACTCCATTTCATTTTTGACAGTGGTAGAAAAAATAAGCTAATCTCAACATAGGTCATTAAGAGGTTGAACCTAATAATTTCACCACACCCTTAGCCATACACCATCGGTTGGCTCAGTCAGTGACGAGACATCCACATCAACCACTAATGTCACGACACCCTCATCCATACACCATTGGTTGGCTCATCTAGGGACGAGACATCCGTGTCAACCAACATTGTTTCCTGCACTATGACATCAAACCCTTCAAAGATAAGGTATTGTGTGATGTTTCCCCCCTTGAAGTTTGTGATGTTATTGTAGGACAACCATATATGTGGAAGTGTCATGTTGTTTAGGAATCTAGTCTCAGGAGTGTCATTATTACTTTGGGAGGTCAAATCTACAGGGTACCAGATGTAGTACTAGCTACATCGGTCTCTTTGATTTCTGCGAAGCAGTGCAGAAAGGTGGTCTGTCAAATCGGTAGATTGGTCCTATTTATGGTCCAATTGAAAGGTGAATGGAAGGTCATTGCAATTTCCAAAACCTCTGCAAAAGGTCCCTCTACATAGCATAAGCAGGTGGATAAGATGTTATAAGAGCACAAAGACATTTTTGCCTCATATACTAGGGTGCCTTTGCACTGTTAGGTATAACACTCAATTGATTTGACACCTAGTGCTCCTCTACTTAACGAACCTGTATATAGGTGCTTAGTTATGGAGAATGAATAAATCAAATGCCAGATCCAAGAGATAATTCTGAAGAGACACAATAGAACAAGCTCCTCACCTTGTAGGAGCCTAATTGTTTTGGTATAGAAGAAGGACAGGGCATGGAAACTTTGTATTGATTATAGAGGCTTGAACAAGATCACAGTAAAAAACCAATACCCAATCTCCTAGATTGATAATTTTCTAGATCATCTCAAAGGTGCTAAATTTTTCAGTAAGATTGATATGAAGTCAGGCTACCACCAAGTGTCGATTGAGAAAACTGATGTATGGAATAAAACCTTCAAGTCTAAACAAAGTCTCTTCGAGTGGATGGTGATGTCTTTTCATCTTGACTAATTCCCCAACCACATTCATGCGGATGATGGATGATATATTTTGACCATTCAAAAAATCCTTTATGTTCATATATCTAGATGACGTCCTCATATTAGCAAAACCTGGGAGGAAAATTTGAAGCACATTTAGCAGTTCTTGGGAACCTTGCGATAGCACAAGTTATGTAACAATTTAGAGAAGTGTTCCTTTGACATGCATAGAATTAAATATTTGGGATACATCATGGATGATTAGGGTGTGCATTTGGATCCAGCCAAGATCCAAGTCATCCATGATTGGTCTTCCCCAAAGACACTTACCGAGCTTTGCAACTTCTTGGGCGTCACTACTTTGGGGAAAAACCCCCTAGTTAGGGTATAATGGCTAGGTATAGAGATGACTCCTTAAAAGACAGAAAATGGCCTATTCTTACCAAATCTCATAGACCCTAATGATTGCTTTTAAACAAGGGAAACAAGAAAAATATCAAGAATGACACTTGGAATCCTTTAATTCATAGTAGATCCCCTTTGTCCACTACTTGCTTCTAAAATGCAGATCTCCTCCCAAAGTTGACCTGAAACAACACAAAAATCAATCTACAAAATCATATATGCAATCATTATTTACATAAACATGTACCAATTCTCATGAAATAAGCTATAAACATTCAAAATTATTTACATGAACATAGATGCATGAATTGGGAAAGTAAATCTCTCTTTTATTGATAACATATAAGGAAGATTACAACCATAATCTTTAATGCCGAAACCGCTCCATGAACCTTTCTTGGGTTCCTCCAATAAGACTTTGTTGATAGGCCGAAATGACCCGTTCAATTAGATGAGGAAAAACACCCGATGGCATGTCTCAATTAGACCCACTCTCGTTTGGAATAACACTTCCGACCAACTTTTGGCCTAGTTACCAACTAACTAAATATGAATCTAAGAACCAAAGGTTCTTAGATGAATTAAAAATAATATAAAATAAGTAAACACAACTAACTAAAAGCAAACTAAGAGGTATGATTATTATTCTAAGATGTTGTCCCTAAACTAATACTATTAAATTAGCCTATCCTGATTAGGAGCAAACTAGAAAAATAAATGAATACAATGAATAATGTGTATTACTTGTGTAAAATAATTTCATGACACAAGTAATACATAAATTTAATAGCATAACCTTTTAGAATCAAAGAATTGATAAATTTAACGACATTATAGTGTCGTTGTACTCATCCTGAAAAACCATGATAACTGTAAACTGTAAACATTAATTTAGAAGTAATTCACAACTAACATTCACATACTACAAACAGAGAGATGCATAAACAAAATAATCTCATTCACACACATCAATACCATAATCTCCAAATTCAAAATGTCTCTTGAATTCAAATTAACTTGTTGTAAAAATATTGTCGTGCTAACTTCAAAAACCAAGAGCCCTTTCAAATGGGTAGAAATCCCTTTATATAGTGAGGGGAGAATTGTAACGAACTGCGTCGTTACGACAACCATTCTGGTAACAGGTGCAAATTTTTTTTGTGTTTAAGGTGTGTGCGCGCGTGAAGAAGTAACAACACACATAACTGTGCAATGCCCTGGACAACCGACAAGACGCAACCACGATGTTCATCACAAGAATACTAGAGGCACACGACGAGCAACCACAACAATGTAGGACCATAGGCATAAGGTGCACAACGCAAGCATTTAGCGACAAGTAAGCCTGACTGATAAATATGACTGACCTCCCGCCCGTCCTACCCTGCAAGGTTAGGACCTCCAGGACACATAAGAAACGCTCAAGCCCGGTTTCCCATCGTCTTTAACCATTTAAGGTCTCAGGGCTGGCGACTATTCTGAGGAACATGGAGGTGTCTACATCCCACCCGACACAACAGACCCAACAATCAACTAAATAAAATCAAATACGACATGCATAAGAAGTACGGTTACGACCCTTACGGTAGGCGCGTGACAAGAAATCTGACAACGAATCCCAAGTTCAACATCCATTCATAGACCCAACAATCCCCCAATTACTAACTCCGATTAAATGATTGTACAAAAATCCAGGACGTTCCACCATGTGTGTCTTATCAATATCAAAGATTACACTAACATCACAATAAGATAACCATACCATTTCATTTCCAAATTTCAATAACACGGAAATAAATAAGGGCCATACATTCAACTCCAATCTTGCGAACTTGTTTATAAGGTAAGAACAATACAAATTCATATTCCACTTCCTAATGCAAATACAGAATTTATAACCAGATGTCCAGGACAATGTATGCCATAACATTCCTTCTTCTCCTTCAACAGTAAAATTTGCATCATATTATAGGTAACATCTACTCGGACTAACAACATAACTTCATAATTAAAACGGGCAATAAATAGAATCGCGAATTCATATGACAATAAGAAAAGGTTCATTTATTGAAAGGGACGATTATCCATATATAAGGCATTATTTAAAGATGAAGGTTTCTAACCTTAGAAATACAAGGAATAGCAACCCAATAAAATTTAACAAGTATGTGGTTTGCTTTTTGCAATAATCAATAAAACAAGTATGTGGCTTATCTCATTAACCCAAAATTTTGGTTTTATAAGACATGTCATTTAAAATATCAAGTCATTATACTCTACTCATAGGTATTCTAATTCAAACACTAACATAATTCAACTATTTATTTAATCTAATACCATCATATATATATTATGTACTAATATAATTATAATTATATAATTATATACATAATTAAAATATGTCTAAGGTGTTAATTTTAAATGGTTCTAAAACCTTAATATATTGATAATTTCTTGTTTCCATCCCAACTATCAACTATGGGAAACTTTTTACTTCAAGTTCATAACTACACCATTTCTACATATATGCATGAACCTAACTTTGATTTCTTAAATTTAGAAGTGTAATATAAATTCCTTATACAACACAAATTTTTAAGTTTGGAATAAATATTAATCCTTTTTATCAAATGTTAGGTGATGTACTATTTAATCATATCAAGGATGTGCTTATTAAAGTTCAAGGAAGCGGCATAACCTCAATTTAAAATGATAAATATAGAGACTTATCTACCTATGATAAATGGTTAGTAAGATGAATACTCCTTTTTGTTTTATTTATTCCTACACTTCACCATTAATTACACTTGTTAATATATATAAATGATATCGTAAATATAGGAACATCAAATAGAGAATATCCATATGCATCCTATTCCAGCTGGTAATCTATAAAGTGTTAAAATTTAAAAAGATAATAAAATAAAAAGGCAGTATTGGGAAACGCCCAGCCATTAATATTAATTTTAATGCTGCCCAACATTAGGACCACCTTTATTTAAGGGAGTCAATATTATGGAATTACGTTATAACTGCTGCAGGGGATCTCAACGAATAACCACATACATCATAACTAAATATGGAAATCTTATCAATAAAATTCTAAATGACAGCGAAAAGGGCCAGAAATTCGGAATGTCAAGCTGTCAGTATTACAGATGACAAGAGGTACAGATAAAAAGTTAATTGAGGATGTCGAGATATGGAAGTTCCTCACAAGAAGGTGACAGCGATTCAGAATAACAATTTATATCCGAATTAGTAAAGGCGACTTGTAAGGGCATCTTGTAAACTGGATTACAACATTTAATTGTGGTTATTAATTACAGCCTTCGAATAATTACTTACAGCCTTTAACTGTGGAATGGAAGTAGCATTTTATCACGCCCCCAAATGACGGTAACCCAACACGCAAACCAGAACGCAACTATTAAGGTTATGATTAAACGCAGATTAAAAACCTAATTAAGACGCAGATCAGACGTGGTTTAAACGATGATGAAATGCAGAGAAACAAGAATAAAATGCAGATCACCCATATTATAATATTCAACTGTATATCAGGGCAACACTTAAGGGTGATTCAGGATGACATCGCAATTACAAACCACATCAAAATTAAGGAAGACCAGGAAATTCCGGAACCTTACCACTCCAAGCCACCACCGTGTCTCAAATAAAAACAAGAAATCGAGTAACCAGGAAAATCTAATAGGTGCAAGTTAATCCGACGGTGGTATGAGTAAGAATCTAGATCGTATGGTTGACCATTGGGCTCAAGCTGCCGGGACTGTAAGATTCTGTAAAGTTTGTAATTAGGGATATCTCTAAAATCCAACCAATAGTGGCAAGAGTAGCCGGAACCAACTGGTGATGGAGGCGTTGTATTACTCTCAGGCAACCTAACTAGATTGGGAACAAACGTGGATCTTTCAATGCGCAGATTATTAACCATTAACACGGCCTAAATCACACAGTCCAGGCAACACAGCCACTAACACAGACTGAGGTATACCAGCAGCACAAATCCTTAAAACGCCCATTCAACACTCGCCTCAGTGTGAAATAACAACCAAACAAAATTGCCCACTGTACGCAAATCGCCCAGTAACCTCATTGCCAGTGCGTGTTAATAAAAACGCTCTGAAATCTCTGAACCGTAGATTTTAAGATATCTGGAACCAGCGATTGAAGAGCGCATGGTCCCTCGGGAAAACAACAGGCAGACACAACTTAAAATTGGGAATGAGATACCCTACGCCGGTGGTTAAAGGAATGCGAAAGGTCACAAAAATACAAGTGCAGCAAAACTTTAAGATTGGGATTGATATCCGATTGCCAGTGGTTAAATTGATTGCCAGAAGAAAAATTGCCAGGAGTTCTCTAAATGACATAGATTCAGAATCCATTCGGACTATTTCTACCTTGACGCAGAAAGGGAGGGCTTTGAGGTTTACTATCTCCTTTAAACTGTTAGACAGAG
>JASDQU010244980.1:20854-31565 GCA_032191745.1 Picea mariana
ACGTGCCCTTCAGGATGCACCACGTGCTCCAAGGGTGCCACTTGCTGGCTTGACGGATTGGTAGACTCTATAACCCCTGGAGTCAACACTCCGCCAGGTGAATCTCGTGGGAGACTAAAGGCTCTAAGGAATAAGGCCCCCGCCTTATTGCGCGCCCCTTAGAATCATCATGAGCGACTGTCACAGTCTTCCCTCACGGCATCGTGGATCCTCTCGAACTAGGTAATCGTTAACCTACAGTTCGAGCCACGGAGGGAGTGCTAGTAGGTTGTGGCAGGGCTGCTGTCCACACCTCTCCCTCAATCTCTCTGGAACTCGTGTGTGGCTCCTTTACTCCATATGTGAGTCTGGTCGGCAAGCTGTCGTCAGCCTGCATCATCAACCATCATGTCATATCATGTCAACAACATATCATAAAATCAATAGCATATCATCAAATGAAACAATATCATCGTAAATGAAACCACTCCAATAGCCCACTCCCTGACTCAAACCGGAGTCCAAGGAAGTTCCATCGATGCCTCTGCATCCTCAAGGTCCGAAACCCTGCGCACTCAAAGAAACCGAATCAGCGGCACCTGTCTACATCAAGGTAGTAAAACATCCTGTCGTATAACTTAACGCATCATAGTGAAAGAAATTTTTTTATCATCATATAATCCAGATCACTTGCGAGCAAGTGTCCTCAAAGAATAAGTTTTGTAAGTGCGCCAGAGCAGGATGTTACAAGAATGCTTACAATTGTTCTTCTTGGTCATCATAAAAATTAGGTTCGTTTCACAAAAAAAGACTCTTTGTATTCCAAAATAGACTACAATATCGGAAGAAAACAACATCTGGAAAGAAATGTGGAGTTCTGTAATCATGACTTGGTTCACTCCTATTGTTGGTGTTGGTATTCTTTCCAAGTGGAGTGTTCGTTTAAAATAATATCGAGTTTTCTTGATTGCAATATCTCTAGGACCGATTCTTTGTTACATACTTTTGTTGAAACTTCTTGATATAACTGCTCTGTCATGACTTTTACAAAGGATTGAATCTTATGGACGATATGGGTAGGAAACTGTTAAAATTTTGGCATGCTCGTTTAACCATAGAAAATGTCACATCATTTTCACCCAACTATAGGCATTCACATATGTCACCCTCGAGCACACTAACCTTTACATTGAATAATTCTGGAAAACCTACTCTAGAACCAACAGATAAACCCTAGTTGCTAACTGCAACAACAACTCAAGACAAGTAGAATGCTCCTTCTCCAAGAACTAGTACATTTGGGTCAAATTTCGACGACGCATTCGTAGAAATTGCCACTTTATATTGTCAGGAGAACAACAAACATCAGACCCCCTCAAACGTCAATTCACATGACGTCTCTTTTCCGACACCATAGATATCGTCTCTATTGTGACATTTCATGCAGACACGTGTCGTGTCATATTTGACTGTCCAAACCCCATATAGCCGTCGTTATAGCGATTCCAGAGACATCATAATTCCAATGTCCCATTTCATCGATCTCTAATACGTGGATGCCATGGCAGAGATGCTCAAAACATTGCAATACCGACACCAGTTAATGTTGCTATTTCAACGTGTATGCAATATAATGCAGGAGCATCATATAAAGCCAAAGACACGTGCCTAACCAAAGGAGACAGCTGGAAAAGCACCAGCGCACATTTTGAAGTGTTTTGAAGATTAATGAATGGACATTAATGTAATAGCTAGGGAAGCATACTTACTTTTGTGTTTTGGAGACTGTAAACAGATCTTGAGCGTTGCTCTCATCTGTCGAATGTAGAGGCATTTATGCGTAATGAATGCAAGTAGGTAGATTTAATTTAATAGATTAGACAGTTTTTAGGAGCGTAGGAGGTAGGAGGGAAAATGGATGATAGGCACCCTCAACCCTTGTATCATTGTAACATAATTAAGAATTCATAAGCTGTAGAGATGCATAGAGGAATATAGGAGGACTGAGAATTTTATGCATTTTAGTTTCTATTGGCCATGTACAGGAGCACTAGATTCAATAGAAGAAAGTTTTGATTCCAATCTATGTGTTTGTTATGGTTGTTGGAACCACATGTTAAATGGTATGTTGCAGGCTTGTTTGCATTCTCTGTGTGCATTCTATTTCAATGCCAATGTGTGTGTGTGTATGCTCTATAATTCTATGTTGAATGTTTGAATTCTGGATAAGGGGTGAATGAGTTTTAGTTGTTTCTCTTTCTGAGAATTCCTGCAAAGAGTGTAGTGGAGGGTCCTCAAGGAGTGCGTCAACCAGGTTCTGTGTTTCATCTCAGGACCCTCATAGGAGATTAAAATTGTTTCTTTACGGTCAAAGAGTGCTAGTAGAGCATAGAGCCATGCAAGGAGTGCATAGGCTGAGTGGATTCTTGGATTTTACAAATCCAAGAGAGAAATTGAGAGACTGTTGTTGCAAGGAGTGCACGGAGTCAAAGACCCTAAATAACCAGAGGTTATTTGAAAGTATCTGCAAGGAGTGCATGCAGGGACTCTTTTGGAGGCCTTGATTTTGCAAGTGGAAGCTCAGGAGGGTTAGAAACTCTCAATTATTCCAAAGGGAGACAGAGGTTGAATTGGTTCATAGGAGTTAAGTTCTCGAGAAAGGATGTCAAGTCATTTGGCCAGAAGTCCTTGAGAATTTGAATCAGACAGTTGAATCGCTTCAGGAGGAAGTGCCGAGATCTCATGAACCATTGGATCTCTTAGAACAACGAAGAGATTAGGACTGAGTGCCTTTTCAACGCCCATAATCTTAGGAGGAGTAGTGACCATCAGATCCAGATAAACAAGGACTGTTGATCTCGTATGTGAATTCGAGTATCAGAATTCAGGGAATCGAGTGACCAGTGGTTTGGGTCAAGTGTTGTAGATTTTCGATTAGCGAAATCCTGATACAGCCAGGACCATTGGATCGAGGGAGGAACATAGCCGTTGATCTTGCCAAAGGTATGATTTCAAAGTCGGGGATCCATAGAGGAAGAGGAACGACAATTGGTTGCCCGCTTGAGTTATGAAAGATGGAAAATCCGTGTGGACAGGTGGCAAGAACTCACTCCATAAGTAGAGTAAAGAAGAAGTGATAGGTGGTGCGTGCCCGTCACTTTGGGTAGAGTCAACCTTCGTTGACGGACCATGTTTAAGGGATTCTCAAGGGGAGGGCATGAGAAATTGGTGCTCCAACTCGCAAAGTCGCGAGTTGCGAAAGGTACTTGCATAAGGCTTGGCTGTGGTCCTATAGGAAAAGGGGCTGAAGAGAGGGGCTTACACCTTAGCCCATTTGCATTTCATGTTTCGACTATTGCCAAGGTATAGGGCATAGTATCCGAAGCGCCCCAAACTTGTGAGACCTAAAATCCTTTGTGGGCTTATGCAAGGAGTCTAATTAACCCTTGTCAAGGTTTTAGATAAGATCCTGCATGGATCTCAGCTTGAGGGCAGGAGGTCTGCACCAGTTGTGGTATCATAGCCCAGAACAAGTTCTTTTATTTCTGTAGCAGAGAGAAAAGAGGACTTTTATAGCCATGCCACCAAGAAGAAGAGAAAGGGAAATGCCTGTTTCTGCAGTGGAAAGAGAAATGCGTGAATTACGTGTCAGGCTTGATGCTATGGAGACAACACATAGGCACAAAATTAACGTTGGGGATATCAGTGAAGATGAAAGTGAAAATGAAGCTGAAAATGAAGAAGTTATAGTCGAAGATGTTGCAGAAGAACGCTTATTCAAGGTTGTTGCTAGGATAGGTGCTAGGGAAAAAATGGACATTCCAATGTACGAAGGCAACTTGGATGTTGAAGAGCTTCTAGACTGGATTAGAGCTCTAGACAAATACTTCTACTATGAGGATGTCAAGGAAGACAAGAAAGTCAAACATGTCATTACTAGACTTAAAGGGCATGCACCACTGTGGTGGGATGAACTGTAGGCTGATAGACATTGCAAGGGAAAGCATAAAATTAAAAGCTGGGATAGAATGGTTGCAAAAATGAAAGCCAAGTTTATACCTAGAGATTATCAAATAAATCTATTTCAGAGGATGCAGAATTTGAGATAGAAGCTGATGTTAGTGAAAGAATACATTGAAGAGTTCTATAGGATAAACATCAGAGCAGGTCATCAAGAAAGCGATGATGAGAAATTTTCCAGGTATATGAATGGTCTACAGTATGACGTTTAGGACAAGATGAGCATGATGACCATCTGAACCATAGAAGATTCTTATCAGATGGCTTTGAAAGCTGAAGAGAAGATGAGTCGAAAGAAAGTTTAAAGAGGCTGAGGTAGAAGTCAAAGCAGAGGTAAGACGATTGCCGAGGACAGAACTCAGAGACCTAAAGAAGAGGGGAATAAACCTCAAACTCAACCTGAGAGAAGAGGAAGCTCATAGGGGAGGCAGTATGCTGATAGAAATAATTTTCCTTGAGTCAGAGGAAGAGGAAGAGGCAGAGGAGGCGAAGTGAAATGCTTTGTCTGTGGAAAAATTGGACATAAATCCTATGAGTTTCTAGATAGGAAGAAAGATGGTGGTAAAACTCACATTGTCGAGCTGAAGGATGGAATGTTGAGGTAGAGGACGCTGAGGGCAGAAGATCTTTGATGATGAGGAAAGTTCTCTTGAAACCAAAAAGGGAGACAGAGAACCCAACCCAAAGAAATAGTCTGTTTCGGACTGCTTGCACAACCAAAGACATGGTATGCAAGGTCATAGTAGACAATGGTAGAACCGATAATATTGTATCTATGGAAATGGTAGAAAAACTGGAGCTGGAGGCTATTGTGCATCCAAGCCCATACAAAGTTTCGTGGCTACAAAAAGGACATCAGGTAAATGTCACTGAACAATGTTTAGTTGAATTTAAAATAGGAGGATATAAAGATGAGATATTATGTGATGTCATTCCCATGGATGTTTGTCATCTATTGTTGGGTAGACCATGGAAATATGATAGAAATGTGGTGCATGATGGGAGAAAGAACATGTACACTCTGGAGAAAATCAGTAGGATGCACATGTTGCTGCCGATTAAGAACAAAGAGGTGAAAACAAAGATGAGAAACACTGTACTTCTCATGAGTGGGAAGGAAATTCTTAATGAATTCAAGAATAAGGAAGACACGAAATTCATTGTGGTTAGGAAGCCCATAATTGTTCTGAACAACACTAAGATAGATGATTTACTGGAAGAAATCGAGGATTTGCTGGAAGAATTTGCTGATATAGTATTGGACGAACTACCTTGTTCATTGCCACCTATCAGGAGTATAAGACATCATATCGATCTTATACCTGGAGCCAGTTTGCCAAACAATGCAGAGTACAGGTTGACGCCACAGGAGAATGAAGAAGTTAAGAGACATGTCTAGGACTTAATGGACAAAGGATTGATTTGGGAGAGCTTGAGTCCATGCACTATTCCGACAGTGCTCAACTCAAGAAAGGACGATGGATGGAGAATGTGTACAGAATCAAGGGAAATCAACAAAATTACCATCAGGTACAGGTTCCCATTGCCAAGGATGGATGACTTGATGGATTGCTTGAGTGGAGCAAAGTTTTTTTCAAAGATTGATTTGAAAAGCGGATATCATCAGATTAGAATGAGAGAAGGTGATGAATGGAAGACAACATTCAAGACAAATGAAGGGTTGTATGAATGGATTTTCATGCCATTTGGCTGAACAAATGTACCCAGTACTTTCATGAGGTTGATGAACGAATTCCTGAAGGATTTCATTGGGAAATTTGTCATTGTATGTCTTGATGATATATTAATTTTCAGCAAAACTAAAGCAGAACATTTAAAGCATTTAGCTGCAGTGATGAGGAGGTTACAAAAAGAAAAATTCCTGATCAATATGAAGAAATAGTCATTTATGAGGACATAACTCATTTATTTGGGTTTTTTTATCTCTGCAAATGAATTGAAAATGGATCCGGAGAAGATAAATGTGATTAAGGATTGGCCATCACCGAAGAGCGTGTTCGAAGTTTGAAGCTTCCATCGTGTGGCTAGCTTTTACAGGAAATTCATCCGAAACTTTAGTGGAATTAGTGCATCGATGATGGATACGATGAAGAAAAGACATAAATCTTTTCACTGGACGGAGGAAGTGGAGAAGAGCTTCAACCCACTGAAGAAGAAGATCACTGAGCAACCAATTCTGGTTTTTCCAGATTTCAGCAAGACATTCCAGGTCAGGTGTGACGTGAGTGGATTTTCCATTGGAGCGGTCTTGAGCCAAGACAATAGGCCGATCGCGTATTTCAGTGAAAAACTAAATGAAGCAAAGATCAAGTACTCCACGTATGACAAAGAATTCTATGCAGTCATACAAGTGCTGAAGAAATGGAGACAATATTTGGTTCCCAAGGAGTTCGTTTTGTATAGTGATAATCACGCTTTTCAATTCATGACTCAACAAGAGAAGTTGAACCAAAAACATACTAAATGGGTTGAATACATGCAGAATTTTACTTTTGTGATTAATCATATTTCTGGAACTGCTAACAAACTTGCTGACGCTTTGAGTAGGAAATGTTTGCTTATGCAGGAATTCAGAGTCAATACTTTGGGTTTTGATAACCTTAAGGAAATGTATAGGGATGATCCAGACTTCAAAGAGGCATATGAGACGTCTGAGAATCCAATTCTCAAAGATAGAAGCCAATGGACTAAATACATGATCCAGGATGGATTATTGTTCAGGGGAAATCAACTATGTATTCCGAAATGCTCCATGAGGGAGAATTTGCTGAAGGAAAAGAACAGTGGAGGATTGGACGAACACTTCGGTCATGACAAACGGTTCTCAAATTTGAATGGCTCATATTTCTGGGCAGGGATGAGGACAGATGTGAAGAAATTTGTGGACAGGTGCAAAATTTGTTAGCACATGAAAGGAAAAAGGTAGAACACAGGGTTATACCAACCATTACCCATACCAGAAAGGTCGTGGGATGCCGTGAGCATGGATTTCATATTGGGACTGCCAAAGACACAAAGGGGATATGATTCAATATTTGTAGTGGTAGAAAGATTTTCAAAGATGTCACATTTCATACCATGCCAGAAAACTAGTGACGCAACTCATATTGCGAACCTGTTTTTCAAGGAAGTCGTCAGACTTCACGGCTTGCTAAGGAGTATCATTTCTGATCAGGCTACCAAGTTCGTAGGAAATTTCTGGAGGACCTTATGGAAGAAGTTGGGGACAAATTTTTCTTTTATCTCAGCTTATCATCCTTAGATGGATGAATAGACAGAGGTCGTGAACATGCGCTTGGGAGATTTGTTAAGGAGCTTAGTGAATGAACACCACAGTCAATGGGATCACATTCTGCCACAGGTGGAATTCGCTTACAATGATTCACTCAATATAAGTATAGGGCAGAGTCCATTCCAGGTTGTATATGGAATGCAGCCAAGGGGATTTTATGAATTGAAAGATTCAGAACAAGCTGAATTCAGGAGTGCTATTGCAGAGGACTTTGCAGAAGGAATGAAGGAGCTTCACAACATAATTAAGGAGTGATTGCAGAGTTCAAGTCAAGAGTACAAGCGTAGAACAGATCAACACAGGCGAGAACTTCAATTCGAAGTTGGTGATTTGATTCTTGCACATTTGAGGGAAAAGAGGTTCCCAAGGGGAACATACAACAAGCTAAAGATGAAAAAGATTGGACCGTGCAAGGTCATAAGAAAATTTGGGACAAACGCATATGATATTGAATTACTCGATGGGGTCGAAATCTCACCGATATTCAATATCGTGGATTTGTACCCTTACAGAGCTGAAGAAGAAGGAGCAGAAGATAAACAAGAAAAGATTCAATGGAAAAAACAAATTCCTGTAGCTGAAAAGCCACAGATGGAAAGCATAATTGACAAGAGGATTAGCAAAAAGACCAGGAGAAAAGAGTATTTTGAATACTTGGTCAAATGGAAAGGACATCCAGTTGAAGATGCCAGTTGGGAGGATGAAACAATTATTCAAAAGCATGGATGAACAGTGAAGGAACTCATGAACAAGAGTTCATGAAAATTTTCAAGCGAGGGAGTATGATACAGGAGCATCGTATAAAGCCAAAGACACTCACCTAACCAAAGGAGACAATTGGAAAAACACTAGTGCACATTTTGAAGTTTTTTGAAGATTAATGAATGGACATTAATGTAATATCTAGGGACACATACTTACTTTTGCGTTTTGGAGATTGTAAACAGATCTTAAGCGTTGCTCTCATCTGTCGAATGTAGAGACATTTATGCGTAATGAATGCAAGTAGGTAGATTTAATTTAATAGATTAGACAATTTTTAGGAGCATAGGAGGTAGGAGGGAAAACAAATGATAGGCACTCTCAACCCTTTTATCATTGTAACATAATTCAGAATTCATAAGTTGTAGAGCTACAGAGAGGAATATAGGAGGACATAGAATTTTATGCATTTTAGTTGCTATTGGTCATGTACAGGAGCACTGGATTCAATAGAAGAAAGTTTTGATTCCAATCTATGTGTTTGTTATGGTTGTTGGAACCACCTATTAAATGGTATGTTGCAGGCTTGTTTTCATTCTCTGTGTGCATTCTATTTCAATGCCAATGTGTGTGTGTATGCTCTAGAATTCTATGTTGAATGTCTGAATTCTAGATAAGGGGTGAATGAGTTTCAATTGTTTCTCTTTATGAGAACTCCTGTAAAGAGTGCAGTGGAGGGTCCGTAAGGAGTGCGTCGACCAGGTTATATGTTTCATCTCAGGACCCTCATAGGAGATTCAAATTGTGTCTTTATGGTCAAAGAGTGCTAGCAGAGCACGGAGCCGTGCAAGGAGTGCGTAGGCCGGGTGGAGTCTTGGATTTTACAAATCCAAGAGAGAAATTGAGAGACTGCTGTTGCAAGGAGTGCATAGAGTCAAAGACCCTAAATAACCAGAGGTTATTTGAAAGTTTTTGCAAGGAGTGCGTGCAGGGACCCTTTTGGAGGCCTTGAGTTTGCAAGTGGAAGCTCAAGAGGGTTATAACCTCTCAATTATTCTAAAGGGAGATGAAGGTTGAATTGGTTCACAGGAGTTAAGTTCTGGAGGAAGGACGTCAAGTCATTTGGATAGAAGTCCTTGAGAAGTTGAATCAAATGGTTGAATCGCTTCAGGAGGAAGTGCCGAGATCCCATGAATCATTGGATCTCTTAGAACAACGAAGAGATTAGGACTAAGTGCCTTTTCAACACCCATAAGCTCAGGAGGAGTAGTGACCATTAGATCTGGATCAACAAGGACTGTTGATCTCGTATGTGAATTCGCGTATCGGAATTCTGGGAATCGAGTGACCAGTGGTTTGGGTCAAGTGTTGTATATTTTCGATTAGCGAAATCCTGATAAAACCAGGACCGTTGGATCGAGGGAGGCACACAACCATCGATCTCACAGAAGGTATGATTTTGGAGTCGGGGATCCATAGAGGAAGAGGAATGAGAGTTAGTTTACTGCTTGAGTCGCGAAAGCCAAAAAATCCGTGTCGATAGGTGGTAAGAACTCACTCCATAAGAAGAGTAAAGAAGAAGTGACAGGTGGCACATGCTCGTCGCTTTGGGTAGAGTCAACCTTCGTTGACGGACCATGTTTCAGGGATTCTCAAGGGGAGGGCACGAGAAATTGGCGCTCCAACTCGTGAAGTCGCGAGTTGAGAAAGGTGCTTGCATAAGGCTTGATTGTGGTCCTATAGGAAAGGGGATAAAGAGAGGGGATTACACCTTATCCCATTTGAATTTCACGTTTCAGCTATTTCCAAGGGACAGGACATAGTATTTGAAGTGCCCCAAACTTGCGAGACTTGAAATCCTTTGCGGGCTTAGACAAGGAGTCTAATTAACGCTTGTCGAGGTTTTAGAGAAGATACTATGCAGATCTTAGCCTGAGGGCAGGAGGTCTGCACCACAATCTCACTTGTGACATGAACGCCATGGGATTTATGAGGTGTATGAAAACTCGCTTGCGACCTGAACGCCATGGGAGCGATTCTATAGACGTTGAAAGACCGACAGACAGTAACGTTGGTTGAGTGACAATAAGATATATATCAATGATGTGGGCGCCATGGAGGCAACATTATGGACGTCGTAATATCGATGACCTATAGGTGTTTTAAAAAAAATAAAAATGAATGAATGAAAAAAGGCATCAGAAGAAAAACCAGGCATCATGACTTATTAAAGATCCTTGACAACCCGTCTCTTCGACATACGAGCCTATTTAATACTATTGGTAATCACCTAGTTTGGTCTATTAAGGATGGACATTTAGCCTTTATTGGTAGAGATGCAATCATTTTTTTGGGTCAAAGGGTACATTGTCCACTGATCTTGGTAAAAAAATTGAATGAAGCAACATATAGATGGAAATTGGGGTGGATGTCAACCTCCAAGATTATATTGGAAGAGCAATTCTATGGGAATTCGAACATATTCATATAAGCTTTGATAGCCAATCCTGGTGTCTTATCCGAAAGTAAAGAAAATCTTTAATGGGAAAAAAAACTATCATGGGGGCACATTTAGTGTAAAAATGGAGTACAAGACCCTATCAACATAAATCGAGGAGGAAATGAAACCATGGTGGTGGAGTGAACTCTAGAAATTATGGGCCCCACCCAAGGCAAAACAATTTGCATGACTTGTGC
>JASDQU010244980.1:58861-69962 GCA_032191745.1 Picea mariana
GGAGAGAATATTGAGCTCTTTATAAAGATGAGTTCTTCCTTATTAGTATAGAGTGTGGTAAAATAGATTGAGCCATAGAAAACATATGTATCTTGTTGTTAGTGTAATTTTTGGTTGCCATATCGCCACCTAGTAACCTTGCCATGTCATTGCTCAGTCACCACTAGACGACCATACTTTCCAATTGTCCAGCTAGGATAAATCCACATGTCATGATTTGGTTAGATGTGCCACATGTTAGCTTATGGTTTGTTGAAAGGTGTCTTGGGATGTGTGCAAGGGGAAGGGGAAAAAAAAAATTAGAATAGATAAAACATATTTGGAGGAAAACAAGTGTGGAGGTACGGAGGAGGCCACCTCTGCATCTCGCATGGAAAAATGGGTATGGAGGTAGAGGGATAGGGGTGATGTAGGGGTGAGTGGAGATAGACATGTAGAGAGGAGGTTGAGGGGAGTGAGTGTAGAAAAGGTCTGCATGGATGCAAAAATGCATACTAGTGGGGAGGATGTGGAGGTGGGAAAGAGAGTAAGGGAATGTAAAGGAATGTGGAAGAGTGGGATGTGGAAGAAAAGGAATGTGGAGAAAATTGATGTGGAGGGAAAGGAAAATGTGGAGTGTGGAGGACATGGAAAAGTGGGATGTGGAAAACATATGGAGAACACCTCCAAAGAAAATTGACCTTACCCTTTTGATAACTTAACATTTGCAATGCTCTCAACACCACTCCCAAAATTGACGTTTTGGACTAAAATTGAGATATCTTTAGTGTAATACCTTTGATTTCGATTTTATGAAATGATGGATGAAGCTAAGACAAAAGGATATCCAGTGAGAGGGTGTATGTCCCCATGATCTGATTCCTTTGTATCTCTTTGTGTTCATACAAAGACTTATCATCCCTAGGTGACTTTGCATAAAGGAGGAAAATTTTATCGTTGAAGCACTTTCTGGGTTTTCATGATCAGCATGCAAGGATCACTCAACATTTTTTTGTTTTCAAAAACTGGTTCACAAAAGGAGAAATCTAGGTTTAAGTGGAAGGCCAAAATGATTTCACTCGTGACACCTTATATAATGGAAGAAAGATGTCATGAAACCTAAAACCCAATTATTTATTATTGTTGGAAATTGGGGGAAGTAAGTAAGAAAACATGAACAACAAGTTGCTTGCACTTAACTAGGCCTAATAAATAATCCTAAAGTGATCTAGAAAGAAATTTGAGCAAACTTGTAGAGGTTCGTCAAATGAAAGTCCTTTATTTTATGGCTCAAAATAGATCACTAATAAGTTGGTGTATCCATGAGATGACTCAAAAGTAAAAATGAACTATGGGAATGGATATGGAAAAACAAATATGAAACAAACATAGCAGAAGATGATCTTTATATTAGGATGGATGGTAACAATACATGCTCCATGATCTAGAAAAATGCCTAGAAAAAAGGAGGCATAGTACAACAACGCTATTTATGGAAAATTTTCTTAGTTAATTTGGCCTTATTCTAGGAGGACCCCTAGCAGTAGATGCATGAACTAACACTTTGTTAATCCCTATAGGAAGCCAAGGTTTATTTCACTCAATATAACTGGAATCGTATATACCATTACTAGATTCAAGGCGAGAACATGACAAGTACTAAAGAATTGATATATCTCAATAAATTATCACATAACAAACCCTGCATTAATGAATAATAACATAACAATTCATAAACATTAAACATAACTAGAATTGATGGCTATATAAACTATGTTGAAAGGAGCAATCACACCTAATTTGATGAATTGGTCGGAAGTATAGTTGGAATGGTTTCCCCCACGTGTTTCTCCTTAGCTGTATGACCCTCTGTTAGTCTTGAGCTTCCTTCAATTGATGAAGAAAGATCTTAAAGTACCTGCCAAAATCATTCAATCTCCATAAATATCTAAAAATTCAATACAAGTCATATTTGTAGCACATTATTTACTCTAAGATGCATTTTTACGAGAGTTTCAAAACACACCTGAATGAGATTCTCTTGGTTTTGAGAATAAATTATTGGAGCCACACGTCTAATATTTGATCAAACTGCCTCCCTTGATTTGAAGTAGCAGCAACGAAGTCAACATTGACTTTGTTGTTTCTCCTTTGGATCGAGGGAGGTTTGGTCCAAGATTAAATGGATCCAATAAATTATTCTCTACTCAACATGGCCAACCATGTGAAGGCAAAAGATCTTATGGCCCCTCCCCCCTCACATCACTCTCAATTCCCCAATACCCAACATATAAATCTATTGAAATATTTACAACAAAAACAAACATATATACATACCAATATTCATAACTGTTTACAATGAAATAAAATGTTTCCTTGATCCATTTGGAGTGAGCTCAATTATCCTAAGAGAAAAGTAACAACTATTCCATAACATCATACACTACAATGAATCACTTTACATCTAAAAACTAGAGAATGGAAATTGATGTGAAAAGAGGCTTTATTATATTCCATCATATGACTTGGTTGGAGTATTAAAATGCATCTGTAAACATCATGGAATTCATCCCACTTTGATATATAGGTGAAAACATGTTGTTTTTCCAATATTTAATCATAAACTCACTTAAAATACTAAAATTTCATATGTAATCATGCAAATGGTCTTAATGTAATACTGCATGAAAGCGAAATATGGTGAAAAGTGAAGTAAAAGGTTGGTAAAAGAATGGCATTTTGGTGACCCAACAAGTAAAAAAAGGTATTTCATAGAAAATATATTTTATATTAAATAGTTATTAAAATATTCATGTACATAATCATTTAGTACTTTTATCCGACCTCTTCTTCTTAGCTCTATAGTTCCTAAGCATTTCATCAATATGCACATCTTCATTCTCTGGGTTCTCTTCAAAATGTGATTATGATTGCATCCTCTCACGCAGAGCATGCCTAGTCATGGGGTACTCATGGGATAATGGAGGCTGCTATGATGAGGCATCACCTACAAAAGAAAAAAATATAAAATTTAGATGGCCAGTTTTTAAATATCATCGAACTAGTTCAGTAATATTAAAAAAAACACCTGCAATGTCATTATTTACCTAGTGCAGTGGTCAACACCGTTGGAATGGTTTCCCCTGTGTTATCCTCTTCAACTATATGACCCTTGAGTACAACATTCTTTGCCATTGAGACCACAAACTTTATAAGGAAAAACATAAATGTATAAGTAAAAAAAAATAGAAGTACAAAATGTATAACTACGAAATTATTAAGTATATGATTAAAATACAACCATATTACCGTCATGTGCCAGCTCGATCGTAACACCATCATGGGGATGCACCCTTGTGGAATATTGAGACTGCATGAGATAACCATCTTCTGGTTGCAAATTGCTATCAATGGACTGCTCTCCAATACTAGTGCGTTCGTTGACAGTGCTGCTCCCCTGATTAAAACAAAGTTGTAAAACATTAAATTTATCGATGATATCATACATAACTGTATTACATTAATAATAAAGGTTAATGTGGAATGAATTTTATTTACCTTATCCTACAAAGTGGTTCTTGGTAACTGCCCCAAGCTTTTTCGGTGTTCAACTACAACTTTATAGCCATACTTGTAACCAAGATGGAGGTCTTCCTCCGTGGTTTCAGTACCAAACTCGTCACCCTGCATTGCATAAGAGTATGTATTCTTAATGTTATTTTCTGCAATTACCTAAAATTTTTAAGGCAATACAAATAAGATATTTAGGTACTTACAATTCGTGACTACAACTTCAAGTAGCCGCCCTAGCCTAGCCTGTGTTGGCCACATTTTGCAAGCCTTTCTTTTTTTTCCTTTGACATGTCAGTCAACCTATCATGAAATGTTTCAAGTATGTTAATATATACCACAATTTTATTTACATCAAAAAAAAGTTGAAGGTATTGAATTGAAATTGCAATTTACCTTCTGGGACCATAGGGTGTTTTTTCTTCATCTGTCAATTTCTTCTCTTTTGCGTCCTCAATGAGGGACTTCCACTCCCTCGTTGGAATCATCAGAGGATGCTCATACCTATCATTTTGTTTCAAGTGCTTCCTATATTTTTCTCGCATATATTTTAAATATTGGCCAGCTACGATGGTGGCCAAGCTCTTATTAAATGTGTCTACACCAAAAAGGCTTTCAAGATAATCCATCAATTCTTTTTTGAGAGTGGAATTTTGGGAATTCCACCTCTCCTGTATGGTGGGACAAAAAATCAGCAACGCCTTATTCTTCAAGGACCTATAAAAATCATTATTCCCTACACGCAAAAATATTATATGATTATTAATTTAAAAATAATAATTTAGATGATTTATATTTGTCTACATAAAGGACATGAAACAATTAAAATTTTAAAAATTACCTGGAACTTTAACTTGCTTTAATGGAAGCCCTTCCCCCTTGTCCATAAATGTGCCCTTAAGGGTCCCTCTTCTGGTCACACATCTTGCTTTATAAAAATAAACCATATAGTTGGTCAAATCATTAGCCTCATCTCCGTCACCACCTCCAGAGCCTACCTGTGTGGCCACTTCCTCTATGTGCGTGTTGTGGCTCCCACCTAATGGTGTGGAAGGTGGAGTTCTGAATAACTGCATCCTGGAATATTTACGAGTGCCTGCATCGGGACCCTATGGCGTCTATGCAACGCCACTACTACCGACACCATGCATGTCAAGGTCAACAAGATCAAAAAATCTCTATATAAGAAAGAAAACATTTTTTCGTTTAGATAATGTAAAAGTTAAAAATAAAGATTTCATAATTGATATTATGACATAAAAATAAAACCACTTGAAATTATGGTTATTACCTTATATGTCTTAAGCAATGTCATAACTTCTTTGATCCTTTCTTCGACCTCAGGAGTTTGATCTAGAATATCTAACAAGTGAGCTAGTTCCTTGTTTTCTTTATTTATATTTTTTCTAATTTAAACCATAGGGTCGAGGGATTCATACAAATCCCTTTCGCTGAGCGAATTATCAACAACATCATGGCCCACCGACTACATATTCAACAAAATAAATGATCATTAAGTTATATAAGAAAATAAAATAATTAATCGCCACATAAATAAAATGCACATTAAATGAAATTCAAAAATTGTTGTTCGTTTACCTGTTCTAAGGCCTCTTTTGATTTACCACGATCAACCTGCCACATTATAGTAAAATTAGAACCGTGATCATTATCATGAGAAATAAATTCAAATATATGAGAAATCCTCCCTCTTTATTGACATCGAAGGAGGAATGTTATTGTTGATAAAGAAAATAGGCCACACTAAGTAAACAGACCGAAGATATCCAAATCGATTAACACCATAAAGAACATAATGAAAATCATAAAATATAAGAGTCATTGATTACAGGTTGGGTAAATTAGTATACGTACCGCCCCCATAATAGCAACATTTGTATCTATTCGATTCAAATTGTAATCAATCAATAACTCTTCCTCTGCAGCTATTGATTTTATTGCACATACGAATACACAGTTTCCTTCACGCCCCTCAAATACAAAATTGGGTCGATTATTTGTGGTCGTGGGTCGTGTACTGTTTATAAACCCTACAATATTCCCTGTTGGTTTTGCCCTTCCGTCAATATAGATAATTGCTTCTTTATTTTGATCATTGTCTTTTAGATGTATATAATTTGCAGCCAAGCCATATCTTCACATACTTTTTGTATATTGGAATATTCGTATCCAATATTTGTAGATATAACAGGGTCTGACATACTCCATCAATTCAATTATTCTGTCATAATAGACCTTTATGCCATCCATGGAAAATATCCCCAAACCATGTAATGACGATGGAGCAATCTAGTATATCCTTTCGTTTACACAAAAATCAATGTTTATTTCAGGAAGATCCTTGGGTACCCATTGTTTCACTATATGTTTGTACCTCAAGGGAATCTCAATGTCATGTATGCTCTCATGATCATAAGAACATAATCCCCCTTTCGCAAGAAAAAATTCCATGCGTCTATGGAATTTTATTCTGATCTTCTCACCTCTAGTTGATATCCGCCTATTAGACCTACTAGATGTCTCACTTTCCTCCATTCTACCTGAACTTCCCTCACTCAAAGATAGATATGACAAATACATGTTTTCTTGTACATCCTATAACACCATTAATGACATAAATGACCAGTCAATCAAGATGTAACATTAGTTCATTACTAGTATCATGTTGGTATCACAGTAAGCTCATAATGATTACTATAGTGTTACTCTTTCACAACTGTATTATGCTCCATTACTATTGGTATACTATTTGGGAATTATAGGGGCATGTTTAGAGTCAAATGACACATGCCAACTAGTGGTGGTAATAGGACACGATGTTAGTTGGAATACCCAAAAATTGATGCCATTAGACACATAATCAATCCTAAGGCCAACTAAGGAGAACAAACAACACACACTAATTAATCTAGGAGTCAAGCATGAAAACAAACCAACTTTGTACTACGACTAGACCACATTTATTTGAAATTCTTCATGTAACATATTTCATTGACTTATTTTGATCTTGGTCTCTATTGGAAGTACTTTCATTGACAACGCCAATGCTCTTTTTGTTGGACAACTGAGAGGGGGGGGGGTGAATAAGTTGTTACCATGCTTAAACAATTATGCTTCTTTTAAAATATTTTCAAGACACTCAATGATGATTACAATAATGTAGGGAAATAAACAATGGCACATTCAACATTAGTCACATATATGAGAAACAAAGAGACAGATATTTCCCGAGGAAACCCATACAGGGTAAAAACCTCTTCTTCTTTGTATGATAAGTATTATTTACATTCTTTACATTATCATACATATGAGCACCAACTCATTGTGAGGCTACAACCTCTNCCACTGCCATTCTGTTCTTCTGCCTTTTGTGCTCTGTGTGCCATTCTCATTCAATGCACCTACTGTTCTCATTCAAGTACCCACTTGAACCTCTGAGGACACCAGTCCTCCCTAGCACCTCCCTTCCACCCTAGTTTATGAATATGAAATACTGAAACCTGTTACAATGATATAGTGTTCAATGACAACTTACTAGTCTCATCAATGTTCTGCGATATTTTGCTACTCAGTCTTCCTCACTGTCTTCCTGCATGCATCCACTGCCATTCTGTTCTTCTGCCTTTTGTGCTCTGTGTGCCATTCTCAGGTTGTTGTTTCCTGTCCATTTCAACTGCTGCACCACCCCTTTACTTCTTCACACATGCATTACTTCACCTCCGCAACAACAACCTCATCACTTCTCTGTGCCATGTTCTTATAGCTTCTGTGCACCTTGTGCAGGAAATGTGCACAATGCTTCTGCATCTCTTCACAGTGAGTGCTCTGTCTGATCATCATTACAACTTCTCAGCTTCTCTGGCAGTTTAACCATGCATTCAGCATCACTAGATGTCATGCTGAGATTCCTCAACCTCTCTAGTAGTCGAGACTCTTCGTCTTCTCTGGCATAGTCGAGCTTACACTTTCTGCTTCAGTTACCAACTTCAATGCTCATCCACTTGTCAGTCTCTCTAAAAATCGTTTTCATTCACTGGAAGAAGCTTGGAGACTCTTCAACTCTTCTGGCGATCACACAGAAGTCTCTTCGAATATTTTGGCAGAAACCATCAATGGTTTCTAGCAGTTACACTGTGAAGAGAAACATTAGCCCTCCGATCATTCTCAAATTCACCTGCACCGTTGGATTGGCTCCATGGGATCTTGCATTCATTTCGGCATTTTGACATTCGACAATTCGGCATTCGTGTGATCAAGTGTCTCGACACTCCCAGTCGCAATCCTCGAAACTCTGAAAAGGAGCTTGTCTGCACTAGCTCCTTCCCCCATCTTCCATCGATGTGACCACAGGCTACATCCATTTAACCTGTTCTATATTTTCGTGAACTTATGACCTTCATGAACCCTGATCCACCGTCCACGATCTCGATGAATTGATGATCCAGATCTCATCGTGAATTTGCATCTCGTTGTTCCTTAGATGGAGGTTCTTGTCACTCCAATTCGTGATAGGTGAGACTCCAAGATGGAGCTTAGATCAACGATACAAAATCTTGGTGTATTTATGGTCCATATCTCATCGTGAATTCACACCTCACAATTCCTTAGATGGAGGTTCTCGTCACTCCAAGTTGCGATAGGTGAAGCTTTGAGATGGAGCATAGATCAACGGTCCAGAATCCTTGGTGATCTGACGGTTCAGATCATTTCATGATTTCGGCATTTCTGTGGTATTGTTTCTTGACTCTCCAAATCGTGATTCGTGAAACCCTGAAATGGAGTCTTTGACATGCTCTGATCTTCTGCCATGCATCCCTCTTGAATCAATGGTCAAGATCTTGTCATGATTTCTCATATCGCGATTTCAACATTCCTGTGGTATTGTTTCTTGACTCTCCAAGTTGCGATTCGCGAAACCCTGAAGTGATGTAAACCTGCTGACATCACACGTGGATTGACATGTGTCGAATAACTATCACGTGTCACTCTAATTCATGACTTACATGTTCCTGAAGTGTTAAATCAGCTTGACACTTGTCATTACCTGGTTGTGCCACGTGTTCTTAGCTGACGTGGTTTGCTGACGTGTCTGTTTCAGGATTTAGCATTTCACGATTTTAGGACTCATGTTGTAAATAACCTTTACATTTCCATCTCCCAATATCCGAAATCTCGATAGACAAAACTATAAAATGGAGTTGGACCACCGCTTCGATATTGCACTTTAAAGAACGTGTAGGTTCTTCCTGATCCAACGATGGTTGGAACTTATGCTCATATCTAACGCCTAAGATCTATCCTCCTCTTCTGTGTGTTCTTCTTTTCTACAATCTGATCTGATGGTCCTCCTTCTTTCAGGAATTTAAATGGGATCCAATGATCACTGACGCTTCTCCTCCCGAGCTTAGGCACTGCGTTCGATTCTGCACTAATTCCTCCTGAGCTTACTTTATCCTTATTTTTCCTTCACTGCATACTCTGATCTTGCCATCAGTGACAAGAACATACTACCTGTAAAACATGCCAACCATCCTCTGGACTATCTCTTCTGATCTTATCGAGCTTGCAGCGTCTTCCCAAAATACTTCTGGTGCCCATCTATTACATTCTTCCTGTACTCAATCCATCATCGCTTTTGTACTTGCCATCAATGACAAGCATATGTTGCCTGTAAAACATGCCAACAATCTCCCCCTTTGGCATTGATGGCAACAAAGGCACCTAGATTCTTTTCTCCCCTTTTGACATCAATGTCAAAGAGAACATGCTCCCCCTGAGTTGTTGCAATATTTTTAGGAGGTATCAGATATTCAATCAATCAATACAAAAATCCCCCTAACAGGATGAACTTTCTTAGATGTCAGATGGGGTGACACCCATCTTCTGTCGGAGATAATCAAATGGTGTCTTAGCTAGGGGTTTAATAAATATGTCTGCTATTTGTTCTGTGGAAGGGATATAATTCAACTGAACAACTCTGTTTGTGACTTGTTCTCTGAGAAAATGGTATCTTATTGGGATATGCTTAGTCTTGGAATGAAGAATAGGATTCTTGGAGACACTAATGGCACTAGTGTTATCACAGTGAATTGTAATCGGATTAGTATAGTTTACCTTCAAATCTACAAGAGTTTGAATCATCCACAAGATCTGAGTACAACAAGTAGCAGCAACAATGTACTTTGCTTCTATAGTTGATAAGGAAATAGACCCATGTTTCTTACTAATCCATGCTACCAACAAGTCTCCCAGAAAGAAGGCACCTCCACTGGTGCTTTTTCTCTCATCGACACATTTTGCCCAGTCTGCATCTGAGTAAGTTGTTAACTGAAAATTCTGATTTCTGGGATACCATAGACCATAAGTCATTGTTTCTTTTAAATACCTGAATATCCTTTTGATAGCTTGCAAATGACTTTGTTTGGGTGTAGCCTGATATCTTCCTACCATTCCTACAACATGCATTATGTCTGGGTGAGATGCTGTAATGTAGAGCAGGCTGCCTATCATTGATCGATATGAGCTTTGATCAACATCAGGTGAATCATCATCCTTGATTAATTTACATCCAGTTACCATAGGTGTACCCACAGATTTAGAATCTTCCATTTGAAACCTTTTCTACATTTCTCTTAGATATTTTTATTGAGAAATGAAAATCCCTTCGAACCTCTGAGTAATTTGCAGACCAAGAAAAAATGACAGTTCTCCTATCATAGACATTTCAAATTTAGACTCCATGGAAGAAGCAAACCATTGTAGCAATGAATTCTTATTACATCCAAAGATTATGTCATCTACATAGACCAATACAATGAGCAAATTATTATCCTCTGTTTTAATATACATATTGTTGTCAGTTGTTCCTCTCTTGAACCCTTTGTCTTTGAGATACGTATCCAGTCTGTGATACCAGGCTCGAGGGGTTTGTTTTAACCCATATAAAGCTTTCTTCAACTTGCATACTAATTCAGGGTTATCAGACAGTTTGAAACCCTCTGGTTGTTCCATATAGACTTCTTCACTTAAATCTCCATTTAGAAAAGCTGACTTGACATCCATTTGATAGACTTTAAATCTTTTATGACAAGCATAGGCAAGAAACATTCTGATAGCTTCTAATCTTGCTACGGGCGTAAATGTTTCATCAAAATCCAATCCTTCTATATGAGCATAGCCTTTACAGAATAACCTTGCTTTGTTTCTGATTGTTGGGTATGTTTTATATTCTTTGCACGAGTAGTAGTGTCTGAGTGTTTGCGCTGGGCGCGCAGGGGGGCGGAGCCCCCACAATTTTTTTCGCACTGGGACAACATATTACCAGGATGACATATTTTCGGGACCACATTTTATTTAGGTGGTTTTTTGGCACTTGGTTTTTTGCCGATGGTTTTCTATTTTCAGTTAAGGAATTAGGGTTTTGGACTAATCCAGGTCATTGGGTTAGGGTTTTGGATGCTGCTAGCTCCTATATGTATATTGTATTGTAAACAATGTAACACAATGTATGAATATAATATATGCTGGTTTT
>JASDQU010244982.1:0-11612 GCA_032191745.1 Picea mariana
ATCTTTATAGTGTTCTTTTGGTATCATTTTGGTATTATTGTGGTGTTGTTCTGATTATATTGTTGTTCATCTGCCATTTCTAGCTATTTATTTATGTTTTGTATACTTTTTTATATCTGAAATATTACACTTGGGAACTCACCGTTCCTTGGCCTCCTTTAGGGAGTGCCCACTTTGGGAACTCCTTGTTTTCTGACTTCCTTCAAGGAGTTCCTTCCTTGCGAACTCCTCATTCTCTTCCAAACATATTCTAAATCCTTCATCACATTAGACAAGGACCATTGTATATTATCTAGATTTTTTATTGAATGCTTTTATTCCATCAATCATGTTTGAATGTGTGCAAGATACTTCCAAAGGCATAACATTACACATATTGTTGGTGCTTCCCTTTTAGGTATAATTCTTCAAATTGACATTTAGACATCATATTTCCTTTGATTATGTTGCATTTTCATCCTTTGATCCCCTCTGGATGTACCCCTCTTCTCTACAAGTAGCCTCACAAAGTTTATATGCATCTAGATCTTACTAATTGGTAGTACTCTACTGTTATAGCAAGATTTGCCTCACCCTATGAAATCTTGCACAGAAGGCCTTTTTCCATTTCCCTATGCAAACTTTTCATCCCTTTTTGCAAATCTCAGAGCTAAAAATACATGTTTTCCCCATATACGTACCTTTCCTACCATACAGTGTGCGTATACGCAGGTTGCACCACTACAACCTAAGTACATCAGGATTTGTTCCCAAAAATGAAAAAAGGTGTCAGGTTTCCATGTCACGATAGGAGATCAATGATCCTTGGCCTTCAAAATACTAGAAACGTTCTGACTCGGCCCTTTAGTTCCATTTGAAGGCTATAAATGGGCCAATTCCGAGCTATGGAAAGGTTGAGAAAGAATTCAACTTTGAGAGCAAAGTTACTCTAGAGAAATTATTCACTTCACATTGAGTCTGCATCCCTTCGTCCTTTAAGTCTTAACATAGTGTTCAGCCCCCAAGATCTTCCCTTATTGATTGAGAACTTCATTGTCTCTCTTCTATGAGCTTGCCTTTGTTGGAGGATTGAAGTTGTGGAGGCCTAACTAGAAGGAACTTAGTTTCTCGGTTCTGAACCGTGCCAACACAAAAGTCTATAACTTTTTCACTTCTGTTGATCATATATTCATAGAAATAGTCTTTTCCCGTCCAATTGATATCTTGCAAATATTTGAATTATTATTCCATGGGTGTATTTGTTATGTATATTAATGAATTATGCTATTGAATGTGCTAACATCATATATTATCACCATATGATTTCTTTGCTTGGTTGTTGAGGACTAGTTGCAAGTATATTTCTTTGGGTCAAGTGCTCAACGGTGGACTTCATTGAACATATGGACAAGGTAGACCTTTTATCCTGTCTTGCTAGCATATTTGTTTATATAGCATACTTGAGAATAAAACTGATTTCTGCATTCATTTTCGTCTGTTGTGGTTTACCCCAATCCATAAAGAGATTTTCCTCGTAACAGAATTGGCAACCATACTGGGGAGATGAATCTTCATTCTTGGGGTTTGGAGTGTTTTTCTCCTTACATTGTTCTCGTTCCTATTGTGTTTCTTGTCGTATCATTGCTTGGCAGCCTCTGTTCACTCTGGGTCTGAGTATTTCAGCGTTCTCCTTTACCTAGCTATGTTTTTTAAACATATAAGTGAGTTTTTGCTTGACAGACGCGTATATACACGTGCTATCCTTCTGCAAGATGTGTACATACGCGTTGTTTCCTTGAACAGTCACGTACATCAACTTGTTTTGCTTGTTTGTTGGGTTTGGTGGTTGTTGGGTAGCTTTTGATGATTGTTAAGTCTTCTTGGGTCTCTATAGTGACTATTAAGTGTCTGTGGGATGACAAGAAACCTGTCGTTGGTTGAATTTTTGGGTGGAGTCTTTCTCATCATCTTTTTATTTTGATTGTCCTTGTACATTGAGCTAGGTGTTTTGCTCCTTGGTATCCTACTTGAGTTGTCTCTTTCTATACACAACAGAGCCTTAATATATCAAGTTGTTGTTCAGTCCATGCATTTTCATTTTTCTTATATTGAAAATACAAAAATATTAGGCATTTTGCATTGATTAGCATTTTGATCTTTTGAATCTCTGTCATTTAGCTTAGTGCATGTAAAGAAAGATTGCATTTTTATTCAGAATTGCAGAGTTGAAATTGAAAAATTGCATTGTTTTAAGAAGTATATCATTCATTGAAAATTGAAGTTAGGACTTTGCATTGTATTCATATTTACTTTACTTCTTGAGTCATAACATCATGAGTTTCATCACAGCACCTTTTTGAGTAAGCACGACCATTAAAATTAACGCTATATTTTAAAATTGATTAGCAACGATTTTATTTTCTAGGGTGCACAAACTAGCCTAGGATTTAGTGCCTTGGAATAGGATTTTGTGAGTAGACTTCTCCAAGGCTATTAAATCAACATATGTGTTTGACTAAGGGAGTGGAGAAATCCATTGTATAATCGGTAATATTAGGAGGCTATGCTTACACTGGAGTTAATCGCAAGGTCATGAGAGGTTGGTTGAAGAGATATCCCCCGGATACCTTCTTAGCGTCAGAGATATTTCTGGGAATCTATTTGTATCTGGAGATCTTGTTAGTGCCCTTACCTCCACGAGAGGAGGTGCTTTCAAGGTTTCAGACTTACAATTGCTCGCATGTTCATCGGTTATAAATTGGTTGCTTAGTTGCTTGACTTAGGTGCCACATAGTTTACTTGCAAGGGTTATTATGTAGGTACCCTGGGTCAGATAAGGGTCGGACAACACACAGCCTTTATGGAGGATTACCTCTGCGGGGGGATCTGACCGACTGGTTGTTAATCCCACGAGGGCCCTTATAACTGATTATGTTACCTATGAACTTTAGTAGGGAGTCTTAGGCCCCTCTTGGGCGAGACATACCTTCATTAGGGAGGGAGACCCCTTTCAGCCACTTTATCTCGTTTGTGTGCATATTGGTCGTTTGATTTTTGGTGTGCTCTTTTATTACTAGTTGGCCTTAGGATTTATTTTTGTATCTTGAGTCTTAAGTCATCATGGAGTCGAACCAACCTCCTCGTCGGTCCCGCCGCTTGTTATAGTACCACCGGATTTCGAGTCTTTGCCTTATAAAAGACGTAGAGTTATTAGATGTGGTACACACACCTCCACTGTTTAGATTTGTGATTCTACAAGGATGAGTACTGAACTGAGTCATCAGAATACTGGGAGCCCTTCGACTTCCACACCTACTATAGTTAATGGCACCCCTTTGACTCCTGCAACCACAATGGTTGTAGTGTCGGAGGCACCTATCATCACTACTGCTCTTCCTATAGTGAATGCTCAATCTATTGCCACGAACCCATTCGAGTCTCTTGGTCACTCACCGGGCTATAATGTTCAGTTCATCCCTATGGCCTCTAGTCCTTTTTCCTATGGTATGTCGAATTTTACTTCACATTTTTCAAACTCCATCCCAATTGTTGGCCCTAATGATAGCATTAGACTTGGGGGCACAACTCCTCCTTATACTCCTTTCTCGTTTGTTGGTTCTCAGATCCCTCAAATGACTCCTACTATGGGAGGCATTCTCTCTTTTAACCCTGGGTCTAATCCTCTTGCTTCTAGGTGGAGCAACCAACCTTGCAGACAAGCTTCTACTCAAGTTTCGTCCTATACCCTCACCTCCTCATTGTCGATTCTGACCAACACCTTTGGCATGATGAATCCATCTCTATCCTTGGGATTCACACCCGGAGAAGGTAAGTTTCATAGCTTGGGCAACCCCCAACTCAGAGCTACTCCGGCTGGGGGCAATTTTTATAACCCCCATCAGAACATTTCTACTGGAATGATGCCCAACCAACCTCTTATGAATCAACCTGGAGGAGGGTCTTACAATCCCGGATAGGGCCATGGTGCTTACCAAAACCCTAGATGGGATACAGTTCCTCAAACACAATCTTTCCAGGGAGCTTGGGGCCAGATGTCGCAACCCCGTCTCCCTTTTCTGTCCACGCTTAATATTCCATAATTGTCTAAGTTGATGAATGACCCTGTGTTTCATGATCCTACATGGCCCTCCGTCCCCACCAATCTTCCTTCGGACATTCTGAAATTCGAAGGTAAGAATGTTAAGGATCCCGGTGATCACGTCACCACCTTTCACCTATGGTGTTCTTCGAATTCCCTTAATTACGATTCCATTCAGTTAATATTATTTCAACGCACCCTCATTAGGGTTGCTGTGAAATGGTATATCGAGCTACCTAGGGGGGCATATGGGACCTTTAGTCAAATGGTGTTAGTCTTCTTTAACCACTTCCAATTGTCGGTTCGTTACGATGTTGGCCTAGAACTTCTGTCGACTTTATGCCAAGACACAACCACTCTTACACATCCAGGAGTGGCGTAGACGAAAGAGGTTGATAAAGACCTCCATACCCTCAGCCTTTCTTTTAAAATGGTTCCTTAAGTCTTTGTAGCCTCCTATCTCGAAGGATGTTGCTACATTTGGGGTTACAATTGAGGAAGATGCAATCTTCAAATCCCAGTAGTTAGATATTATATACGCTCAGTCTAGGATGTTATACCACATTCTTCTGGATGCACCGAGGTAAACCTATGACCCTAGACAAAAGCTCGAACCTCATGACAATGGCAATGTAGGCTCCACCAATGTGAAATCCGTAGACTCGGTGACAAGCCATTTGAAAGAGTTGTCTCTAAACCAGTCTGCAGGAGGGTCGGCTTCATCTATGTCTTCCAATCCCACTCAGTCAACAGATGTACATTCCGTGCAATCGTCGACCGACCCAAATGGTAACCAACAACCAGGCGGGAATAAGAAGAAAGGATGTAATAATAATCATAAGGGTGGGAAGAATAATAATAAACCCAAAGACAATGGTAATAATGAGAAGACGAATAATAATGCTGGAGAGGGAAAGAAAGAAAGGCGTAAGGTGAAATTTCCCTGTAAGATTTGTACAGACGATCATCTTACTCATTTATGCCCCAAACTTGCGGAAGCTGCGAGGCTCTTATCTCTACCCCCCGTCGTGTTGATGAATCCTTTCCCACATAACCAACACATGGCCTCGAGCTCCTCTAATGGCGGAAATGTGGACGGTGGGAGTCAAAACCCAGCGTCATAAGACGGTGACCGTTTGTGTATCAATATGGTCAATTCTCAAGTTAATGTAGCCACCCGGTCTCGCGATTATAGTTCCTCACAGACTATACCTGGTTTAGAATCTCCTCCTCCTCCCCCAGAGACGACTTTATAGATCAAAAAACTAGAGCCATCGCCTCGTATTCTGAAAGGAGTACTCAAGTGCTTTACCCACAATCCAAATGCTAGAGTCATCTAGAATTACTCTATTGTTAAGGACCTGGGTCAAGCCCCTTGTGGGATGTCGGCTGTGGAGGTACTCCAGACATGTCCTTCACATAGGAATGCCTTGTTATATGCGTTAGGAGCTCTAGACCCCAGTGGCTCGAAAGTTATCAAGTTTGACGTCACAGATGTGAAGCCTCGCTTGCCTTACCATGTGGCATTCCAAATCCATGTGGGGTACTCAAAGTATACCATCAAACATGTGGTTTTTGATGAAGGCACTGCTACATGTGTGATGTCCCTGATCTGTTGGAAAGCTCTCAGCTCTCTGACTCTTTCTCAATCGTCGACCATGTTAACTGCTTTTGAGGGTCGTTCCTTCTACCCTCATGGTATTCTTCTTGCCTTTCTGGTCCAGTTAGGTGGGAAGACGGTAGAGGTGGATGTTGAGGTAGTTGATGTGCCTCTCGATTATAACCTATTACTATGACATAATTGGACCTATGCTATGACTATCGTCATATCATTTGTCTTATGTACTCTTTGTTTTCCTCACGATGGGAAGATCATGACGATCAACCAGTTATACTTTGCGTATGCTAGTCCCAATGCATCTGTTGGACCGTCGATACATGTGGTTGACAATTCTCAACCGAAAACTGAGAATATCAATGTCAAAATGTATTCATCCCTTATGGGTACCTTCGACTTCATGGCACTGATTCACCATGTTTGCGCCATGTCTAGTAGGCCTGTTTCGCCATAGAGATCTATTCCTCTCCGCACTTCCTATTTTAACGATCCTTGGACCCTACCTTCCTCAACTTCGCCTTGTGAAGGTCAGTCGCATACTGGAATGGCCATGCCACTACCAACAACAGAGATTGTGTATCAACTTGTTCTTGACTCTTCCGCCGATCCTAATCCTATTACCTCGTTGATAGATGAGGAGGATCATGTTCTTAAGCCCGTGTGGGCCACTTCGTTGTCTTGTTTGCATGACTGCCTCATTGAGACTTTGCCCTCACATGAATCCATCATTGAAGCCATGAATGGTTCTGACAAACCTTGAGATGATATGCATCATCTCTCTTATTTTCTCCCAGAGCTTGCCAAAATCGAACATGATGACTTTGGATCTACTTTGAGTGATATAGTCAGTCACGTCATAGTTCCACTTGATACGCATGACATTTAGGCCGAAGGAAATATGGCGAGTATCTCTCCTATCATCAGGATCGATATCTCTCGTACCCCTGGCAAGATTAAAAATGTACATATCAGTGCGGATTGTTCACTAGAAGAAATATTGATCTACACCGAACTCCTCAAAGAATTCTGAGATGTATTTGCTTGGTCATATGAAGAGATGCTAGGAATCAACCCTCCTATTTTCGAGCATGAGATTAGAACTTATCTAGATGCTAAGCCTGTTCGACAATGTCTTAGATTTGTCAATCCCCGGAAGGCCCCTGCTATTAAGGCATAGGTAGAGAAACTACTTAATGTTGGCTTTATCTACCGAGTTCCCTTAACTGAATGGGTATCCAATCTCATTCCTATGAATAAGAAGCAAGGAACCATTTGTATATGCATGGAATTTCGTTATCTGAACAAGGCATGTCCTAAGGACAACTTCCCGACACCTTTCATCGATCATATTCTCGACGAGTGTGCAGGAAGCAAATTGTTTTCTTTTAGGGATGGATTTTTAAGGTATAACTAAATTCAAATCAAACACGAGGATCAACACAATACGGCATTCATTTTTCCTTGGGGTAATTTGGCATACCGGAAGATACCTTTCGACCTCAAAAACACCGGAGCAACCTTCCAACGTGCTATGACCTTCGCATTCCATGATCTTAAGCATATAGTCGAAGCTTATCTTCATGATCTCATTGCTCACTCTCGTAAGAGACTGGATCACTCTAAGCACCTTCAGCTTTTTTTTGAAAGATTTCATTATTGTAGAATTTGGTTGAACCCTCATAAGTGCATCTTTTGTGTTAGGTCTGGTTGTCTTTTGGAATTTCTAGTTTCTGAGACCGGGATCATGGTAGATTCGTTAAATGTTGAGGCAATACTTTGGTTGCCTCCCCCGCGCACTATTCAACAACTTCAAGGTTTACATGGGAAAGATAAATGTTTACGTCAGTTTATAGCAAACTATGCCAATATCACTAAGGGTTTCATGTGTCTTTTGAAGAAGGACACCCCTTTTATCTGGAATGAGCGAGCCCAAGAGTCCTTCGATGCTTTGAAGAAAGCCTTGGTATCAACGCCTCCGCTGAAGTCTCTTGACTATAGTAGATATTACTTTCTTTATGTCACCACGTCCGAGGAGACAATTGGTATGGTTTTGGTTTAGGAGGATGATGAACTCTGCGAGCATGTCTTCTACTATCTTAGTCAAAACTTAGTCGGTCCTGAGCTCAATTATTCTCACGCTGAAAAGTTAGCTTTAGTTGTCGTTCACACAGTCCAACATTTACGCCATTATATATTGCTTTGCAAGACTACTGTGGTTGTCAATGTCAATCCATTTCAATATGTCCTTACCATGCGTATCATAGGGGGAAAATACAATAAATGGATTGTCATTTTACAAGAATTTGATCTCGATTTTGCTTCTGCAAAATCCAAGAAATCACTAGTCTTTGCAGAGTTAATATCCGGCTTCCCACGATTGGATGAGGATGTTATCCACGTTGATTTGTTTGCGGATGAACACATTTTCCTCATCTCGTCGTCTGACCCCTGGTATGGAGACATTGTTCTCTATCTTCAAACTTTGAAGTACCCTCAGCATCTCTCGCGAGATGACCGACGACCTGTACGATACCAAGCTAAGAATTACACTATCGTCAGTGACACTTTGTATCGTCGAGGAATAAACAATATACTGCGTCATTGTTTAACTCATGAAGAAGTTGAGTCAATTCTAAATGATTTCCATAGTGGGGCTTGTGGTGGTCATCTATCTCGGCTTCCGGCAACCCAAAAAAAAATTTGAGCCGATTATTTCTGGCCATCTATCTTTAAAGATTGTGTTGAAGTGGTTAAGAAGTGTCACCCCTGCAGGTGTTCACTCAGAAAATGCACTCTCATCCAACCCCTCTTCACCCAGTCATTACCATTGGTCCCTTCACCAAGTGGGGGGTGGACTTCGTAGATTGCAACCCAACTTCGGTTGGGGGGCATCAACACATTATCGTGGCCATAGAATACTTTACTAAGTGGGTTGAAGCCATGCCTACAGTTGAATCCAATAGGAATACTATGGCCTTCTTTGTATTCAATCAAATTATCGCCCGGTTCGGTATCCCGAGTGAGATTGTCACTAATCATGGCAATCACTTTCAGAACGAAATGATGGAAGAGCTAGCATCCAAGTTGGGGTTTAAGCATGGTCATTCTTCCCCTTACTATCCCTAGGAAAATGGATAGGTAGAGGTCGTCAACAAGTCTCTCAAGACCATTTTGTAGATAACCGTCAACCAGAGTAAATCTAACTGGCATATTATGCTATATCTCGCACTTTGTCCATATCAAACCTCAATCAAGACTGCCATCGGATTTTCTCCTTTCCAGTTAGTACACAGTGTGGAGTCGATACCTATTGAATGTGAAATCCCTTCTCTTAAGTTGGAAATCACGCTCCTCCCTGAAACTTCTGATCTCGAGCAATGCCTTGTACACCTAGAGAGTCTTGACGAGCAGCGTCGAGACGCCTCTACAACTATCGAGGAGAATAAAAGACATGTCAAGGTCCAATGCGATAGGTTTGTCTGTCCTCGGTTGTACGCTAAGGGTGACTTGGTCCTTTTATATCATGAGGCCAAAGAACTATTGGGGGCAAGCAAGTTCAAACCCATGTGGAATGGTCCCTATATCGTGCAATGTGTCTTAGAAAAGGAGCCTATGAGTGAGAAGATTATGAAGGGAATATGTTGGTCAATCCCAGGAATGGGCTCTACTTAAAAGATATTATGCTTGATCCCCCATCTTGGGCGTAACTCTTTGTATACTAATCTAATTTAGTGTATATATCTTTTCCCTTTACTTTTTGTCTTCAACTTGCTTATCGAAGTTTTCCCTTGGTTGGCAGATGTCAACGGAGTCTTCGGTCTGCTGAGGATTCACATATGGAGCCAGTCGTCATACACGAAACTTGGCTTCCACCGCTTCAGTGGTCTACTCACCTGAGGGTCTACTGGTGTCTTCAGGTGGCGTATGCCTAAGGCCATCCATGAATAATGTGGTCGAATATAGTGTCGTTATAGAACTTTTGCGCGATGTTATTCCTCATGGTATTCACTCTTTAGAGCTTCACCTGGATTCTCAATTAGTAGTATGTCAGTTGAACGACATTTACTGCATGCGTGATCCTACTTTACTCTGACGATTCCTACGGGTACGTCTTTTAGAACGATAGTTTGATTTTATTACTTATCATCACATACCTAGGAGTTCTAATTATGTATCTGATGTTTATGCTAATTTCGTTTTAGATTGGCATTTGTCACATAACTAAAGAAAAGAAAACCATATCATCAATGTACACATTGTAATATAAGTAAAGCTGAAGATCCTTGTTTTATATATATTTCAAAAAATATGGTGTTTATAGTACAAAATTGGGGCCAACACCCTCAATACACATATACAGTCGATAATACAAGATCCACGACATCTACGCCTATGGTACCGGATGTGTGTCATGAACGACGCTTGTGAAACGTCGAAAGAGTCACACCCAAGCTCTGGGCACACCAACCACTTGTCGTTGCATGGCCTCTGACAGATCGTCTACCTGAACCATCGAAATCCTATGTGTCAAATGAGACAGATTTCCCTGCACGTTTTGAAGGATTCTCTCTGCTTCTCCTCTCACCACCTCATCTCCTCGGTGCCTCCGACAATGTCATGGAAGCCCATCTGGCCGTCGTGGACCTACGTCTACATCACACAAGTGTCTAGTTAATACTTAAGCATCATCCAAAAATATTTTTGTTTTACTATACAAAAATACAAAAAAATGAAATATTTAAAAACATCGACATACCTATGTCNGAGGTCCTCTAGGAATGATCTGGACTCTAGGTCCCAAACCCAAAATCCGCTCGAAGAAAAAGCTACAAAAGATAGAGGCAAACCTGAAGTTCCTCTTGTCACCCTGTTTGCACTCTGTCAACTGGCTCTTCATATTAGCCATTAGTGACGTGCACCAATCGTACACCGTGGGTCTCAAGCACTCTATAGAATAGAACATGAGCGGCCTCAATGCCTGGTGCAACGAAGTCGATCCTGTGATCCTGGTCAAAATGAGGACAACAATCAGGAGGCTGAGATTGTTTATCACTCATATGGGGAGTTGATTCTCGACCTTGTCGGTTCCTACTACACAGTGAGCGTCTATGTACTCATCTCTCTTCATATTGCTCCCAGCTCCTCGGGCTTTGAGGTTCACCACCTCACCCTGATGTAATAACCCAGTCAAAAAGTATATATCCTCGACTTCAATCCTCAATGGTTGACCATTGAGGTTGAAGCTCTCACTGTCAGGATCCTAGTAATCCACAAGAAACTCAAGCAACCTCACCTGGGTCCTCATCCCTTTGAGTGCCCAAAATTTGTACAAGCCACATCTTTTCAAGGCCATTTGGGCCTCTAGATCTCTTTCCACAATAGCATCTACCTCCTCATGTTCCCTTTCCCTCCATTCTAGCACCATCATGCTAGAGAAACATCAATTTTTGAGTTAGCAACCATAAAAAAAAATTGTTTACGGACTTCTACGGGGGCTGCAGCATTCACAGTCACATATAGGGCTGAGTACACGTGTCCTGTATTTTATAGAGTTGCGTATAACCTCACGTGTACGCGACCCGATGAATGGTAGCCCACGTACACTTAAAAACCTAATTTGCGCCTTAATTAACTCAAAATTTTAAACCTAATTTAAATATGTAATCCACTAAAAAGGAAGAAGAGGGGAAGAGGAATTACCTGGTCTAGACGGTCTCTGATTTCGTCACCCGACGCTCCTCCAATCACCAGTTGAAGATCAGAGGTAATTTGGTCCAATTTTCATTATTTGGGTAAAAAGTCAAAATGACATAGTAAATTTTGGTTTTGTTACTATTTATAGCAGTTTTTACCCACTTTCTATAATTTTGAATAGTTTTTTTCACCTAATGGACTAATACAGTAGTGGATTGAGTT
>JASDQU010244982.1:31264-47388 GCA_032191745.1 Picea mariana
TATCATCATCTTTGCACAAATTTAGCATAGTGTTGGAAGTTTGGTATATAAACTAATCAATCTTCAAATCACTACCCTCAAGAAAATGGGATGGTAAAATCGACAAACAAAGCTCCATAAAGATCTTGAAACGTATTATAAATGAGAACAAGAGACACTAGCACTTGAAGCTTCCTTATTATTTGTGGGCATCCTAGCTTACTCCCAAAGAGTTATGGGCATGCTCTTTTTTATTTTATTTTTGTATTAGATGCAATTCTCCTTATGCATTTGGAATTGTCAACTAAACACTAATGATTTGGATAGTGAACACTCAAAATAAAAATTCCTTACAGAGAAGGTATTTCCAGCTCTTAATCTCAAGTAGCCTACAAAAGAAGCCATTGCTAGAGGCATCCCTTGGGCCTACTTTGATGGAGCCTCGCAAGGGTTTCCCCCAAGGGGTGGGACAAGGGGGATCCTACATCTTTTAGATTCTCATGGAATATCTTTCAAAGCCGGTGTGGGATTTGGAACAAACAACTTCTATGAACTTATGGCTCCGAAATTGGTATTAACTATTGCACAGGAACATGGAATTCCCCATATTCAAGTTTTTGATGACTCGTTACTTGTAATAAAGTGGATGAAGAAGGAGTTTTCTCTAAAAATTTTTACACTCCAACCACTGTCAAATGAAGTTTGGAATCTCTACGCAACTTTTTCTCATATCACTTTTGCTCATATTTTCAAGGAAACAAATTTTGTAGTTGATGGATGATAACCTTAATGGTCAACACCCACAGATAGGCAGCTTCTATTTTCTCAGGGTGCTCTATAATCCTTCTATGAGCCTGCCCAAGGATCTTTTACTTGCTTAGGTCACACATATACTAGGTTCAATTACTTATGGCCTTCATAATTTTCACCGACACGGACTTGTTCTCTCTGCTCACCTCTATTCCTGTCCTTAATATATTTGATCATAGCAATGGATCGAATCTTTCTTCGTTTATTCTCCTATGCATGTTGAGTTCTAGAAAGATCAATTTCCCAGGTCTTACCCATAGTATAACAATTTTGGGATCATGGCTATGGATCGAGCTTTGTTACTTAGCTCTCAGGGCTAAACTTAAGCTCCCTATGACCGTGCATTGTGACTATGCACTAATACATTAGGTGTGGATATCTTGTCTTTATCCTTGGTGAAAAATTGATGGCCCTATTTTAATCAAGTGATGAGATGGCTGGTTATCATTCATTTTGGGGGACAAAGGTCTTCCCCAAGTTTCAAATAAAAAGGGGACTGAAATGGTATTCCTTTCGACACGTGGAATGGGCTTTGACGGTCGGCATCATTTCGAGCATCGAGCTTCATTAACCTTTGCACATTTGCATGATACGGAATGTTCCTTCACCGTTGATCTTTAATCCCGGACCCTAATCAAATGGTTTAGTTAGATCACACTTTCTTTGCATGGAACTTCAATCCGACGACTTTCCTTCACGATCTAACGGCTAATACAGATCCGATAAAGATCCAATGGCTTCTATAGATCTTCGACTCTTTCCTTGTTTCACTAACATAGAGTCATCGTTGATGCTATCATGATCAACAATGATCACGATTTCTTTAGCAGTGTTCTCCCTCTTGAGATTTTAATGACTATTGTACACTCCTCAATGCACTGTTCTTCAATCGCTAACCCTCACGAGCTTTTAATATCTCATTACTATTCAAGATGACATAGATATTCATTCAATGAAACAAAGACTTTTTTCTAGGCAAAGCTCGAATTAAAGATTTTGTTTGTCTATTAATTTAGTATACACAGACTGTACATGAATTACATAAGACTTCCAATTCCTTTCTTTCCCTCTTTGGCCTAAATCCTCTCTCAGTTGGCCACACTCTATTCGGCCAAATTTCCCATTGATTGGCCACTCCTGAATCCTTCAAGGCTTACATCTTTTGTACAAAAGGATACTGAACTAAAACTGTTCAGATCCACAATAAACTCAATAGTCTCCTAAGGATCCTCTCAGATCCACAATTCACTCATTCAAATCCTATATTAGGACTCTTAATATTCACAAGACTCAAATTGGCTTTTTACATCAAATTAGAGAAACTAATTCACAACAAACCCAATCTCTAAGATTCTCTCATGTTCTCATACATTCGAGAACATTTATAATTCCTCGCATTCATTAATCAATCCATATCATAGGTCTATGTTCTAGGAATCATAAAAAAGGAAAATACATTAAATCGCCCTTAGGGAACCCACTCCCTAGGAAAATGAAAGACCCCCTATGTCTAATCAATGTACAAAAGTTTGGAGGCAGGATGCTCCTGCCTCAGACTCCCTAGGAATAAAAATTGTTCATGATCTCTTGATCATGAGTTCCTTCAGCTACTTCATTCTTATAGTGTCTTCCAGGGTCCCCAATTTTATGTATAATCTCTCCACTTGCTTCATTATTGTCCTACTACCTTGTTTTTGTTGATTTAAATTCTCCTGGCTTCCACATCTTATGTTGCAATGCCCCACTGGCCTTACTTTGGAAATCTTCCCTTGTCACTTGTTTCATGTTGCAGGTGTGTTTCCCACTTGCTCTGCTAATGTAGAACTTCCTTTCCTCTGTATGTCTTCTCTGAGACATCTTCACCATCAACATCCACATTTCTTCAATCTCAATGTACAGTCTGTCCTTTGGCTGGTACATCTCTTTGTTGAAAACTTGTTGTTGTTCCCTTGGCTGAATTTTGTTATTATTCTTGTCTACTGGTTGTTGCATATTTCCTTAATTTATATCTTCAGGATTCTTACTTTCTCTCCAATCCATACTCATGTTGATTGACACTTTAATCTGTTCTTCATAATCAATTTGGAATGAGTCATCAAAATCTCTGCAGTTTTCATGTCTCACATCCTTAGTCAACCACTCCTCCAAAAATATCAACTCATCCTCAAAATTCAACAAATATGAATGTGGAATTTGAGGTGTAATTTCACCTTCAGGAAATAGTCCTGAGACTACTTCCAACTCATGTTCATTTTCCTCTGTTAGGCCTGCAATTTCTAATTTAAATTGAAAATCAAAATTTACTTTTAGCTCCTTAGATGCAATAAGCACCTCTCCTTCACTTCTAGGCACTTCTGAACATGTATCCTCTCTGTCTGTACTTTCCCTTTCTAACTGAGGTTCCATAAAAAATCCTTCTAGTAGCTCTACCTCTTTATCCCACTTTGAAAGAATTACATAAGAATGCTTCGCTTCAACTTCTCTTTGGCTATCTCCATGAGCCAAGTCTTCTGTATTCTTTGCAGCAATAAGTTCTTCGAACTGTCTATCAACAATCTCATTAACAAAATGTGTATGTATTCCTCCTTCTTGGCTATCTTCATGAGACACTCTTGCCTCATTCCCCATCTGAATGTAATTCTAATCCTGTCTGCTTGAAATGTTTTGATACATTTCTTCTTCTTCCTTCTTATCCTTGACAGCTTCATCACCTTCTAAACCTCTAAACACACACAAATTGTCAGTTTTAAAAACATCTGGCTTTTCAACCTCATTCGAATCCTCTATCAGCATATCCATATGTTGATTTGAACTCTTCAAAGAGCTCATGATACTTCCTGTAAGTCTCTCATCCTCTTCATTCCCTAAGTAATCTGTGAGACTCTCAATAGGTCTCTTCCCAGCATCATCCTCTCCAAGGATGTCTCCCTAGTCTGGTTCACAATAGTGAACTCCTCCTTTTGTCAATGACCTTAATTTAAACTCACCTCCTCTGAGTTTCTCCTTTTCCATCAAAGTATTTAACCCATGCTTCAATTCCTCTAAGCATTTCCTCAACTTCTCTTCAAATAACTGCATGACTAGCCATTTAACCCTCTTCTTCATACTCCATCCATGTCTCTGGTCCTCTTTCATCTTGCTATGTAGAAATCGTTCCATGTAATTGAGTTGGATCTTTAACTCAACCATTTCTCTGTCAATCTCCTCTTGACTCATCCTCTTTCTTATGCCATCTACTTTGGCATCTTTCCTTTTTCTGATGTGGCTTTCCTTTGAACCTCTACAACGACTCACATTAGTCATTGTGTCCATTTCCTTTGTGAACTTCATCTTGTTCACCTGTGGACTACATTAAAGCCTCCTCTTTCAGCAAGTCTTCGTACCTGCTGCACCATACCTCATCAAGATATCTCCTCTCAGCTTGATCTCTTGGTACCTATGGTTCTCTCTCCTAGAACCTCTTGAGCAAACTTTTCTCCTCTAGGCTCACGGTTTCTACTTCCCTTTGAGAATGCTCACTTGTTCTATGTTGTTCCAATCTTCAAGTTCCCTGCCACTACTTTGTCTAAGAGCTCACATGCTCTTCCTCATCCAAGAACACAATTGGTTCTCTGTCACAACTTCACCTAGTTGTCATGGTTCTACCAATATCCTTTAGTTTGCTTCAACCTGCAAACAATCTCAAACCAGAGTTAATCTAAAAACAATATACAATATATCCAAGATTTGTTTATGATCTTGTTCTGTTTTGATTTACTATCTGGAATCATCCCAATTGTCCTGCCATATTTCACAAATTTGAACCTCTCTCTGTGTATGCCTCTGTACAATATTTTTGCATGCAATATTCTTTTGCATCTCCCTTTATGATCTCTTCTCAAAGTAAGAGATTGACTCTGTACCATGTCTTTGCACTAATTGCACTTGAATCCTCTGTATCAGTCCACTTTCTCGTAGCCTTCAATCAACCTTTTCAACATAGCATTAACAAGCTCTTCCTTCCTTTCGACACGTGGAATGGTCTTTGACAATCGAGATCATTTTGGGCATCGACCTTCGTTAACCTTCACACAATTCCATGATGCGAAATTTCCTTCACCGTTGATCTTTAATCCCGGACCCTGGTCCAATGGTTCAGTTAGATCACACTTCCTCTGAATGGAACTTCAATCCGACGACTTTCCTCCACAATCTGATGGCTAATACAGATCCGATATAGATCCAATGACTTCTATATCTCTTCGACACTTTCCTTGTTTCACTAACATACAATCATTGTTGATCCTATCGTGATCAACAATGATCACAATTTCTTTAGCAACATTCTCCCTCTTGAGCTTTTAATGACTATTGTCCATTCCTCTATGCATTTTTCTTCAATCACTAACCCTCCTGATATTTTAATATCTCATTACTATTCAAGATGACAAAAATATTCATTCAATGACTCCTTCTAGACAGAGCTTGAAATAAAGCTTCCTTTTCTCTATTAATTTAGTATACACAGACTGTACATGAATTACATAGGGCTTCCAATGCCTTTTCTTTCCTTCTCTGGCCTAATTCCTCTCTTAGTTATCCACACTCTCTTCGGCCATATTTCCCATTGATTGGCCACTCCCGAATCCTTCAAGGCTTACATCTTTTGTACAAAAGGATATTGAATTGAAACTGTTCAGATCCACAATAAACTCAACAGTCTCCTAAGGATCCTCTCTGATCCACAATTCACTCATTCAAATCCTATATTAGGACTCTCAATCTTCCCAAGACTCAAATGATCCTTTTACATCAAATTAGAGAAACTAATTCACAACAAACCCAATCTCTAAGATTCTCTCATGTTCTCATACATTTGAGAACATTTACAATTCCTCACATTCATTAATCAATCCATATCCTAGGTCTCTCTTCTAGGAATCATAAAAACATAGGAAAATACATTAAATCACCCTTAGGGAACCCACTCCCTAGGAAAATGAAAGACCCGCTAGGTATAATCAATGCACAAAAGTTTGGAGGTAGGATGCTCCTGCATCAATGAATTTTCAAAAGAAGGATTGTTTCTTGATATAGTGTAATGAACCAAATGCTTAAATTATCATAACATAATAGAAGTACACACCATGTACATAATGTGAGTGTGGAGCACAACTCCAAAATAGATAATTTATACAATAAGAGAACCTCCTCCACATAACCAAATACATTCATACATCACAATTCACATGTCTGCAATAATGAATACATGATCTCTATATATACCTATTCACACGTACACATAAGGCCCCTTTATTATTAGGTCGACCCTATTACATATATATTTACACATTACATGTACATTTAGCCCCATATATGCCCCCCCTTGCGGTCATATCAAATACATTTAACCCTATATATTCCCCCTTTGGGTCATAACATAGTACCCTCCTTCAAAAAGCTTTGTCCTCAAAGCTTTACAATCAAAGGCTTCACATGTGATGAACCTAAGTAATATGATTTTCTTATGTCCCTGTTTTATTCTTTCCATTGATGATGATCCATTCATCCAAAATCAATTCCTTTAGTCGTAATCCTTGGTGGCTACTTGTTGCATAATTTTCTTTCCCTTGATTCCATGCATTGTTGTTGAAGCTTCTCCAATTTGTAGTAGATGTTGATTTATTATAATATCTTGTTGAATAATGGTTTTGTGATGCCATATTCCATCTTCTTCCTTGATAATGTTGATATTGATCTTCTTGTCTTCCTTGAAATCTTTCATGATAATGAGGGTGTCGATATGGTTTCACATTTGACGGTTTTTCTTCATTCTACACAACCATTTCATCTATCTTATTTTCAGAGATAATGGCATCCTTGATCATATTTTATTGGTATTTGATTACTCTATCCTCAGAGATAATACCATCATATTTGGCATGTACATCCTTTAGATGGAGTTCAACTTCTTCAAGTGTCTTTTGCTGACCTCTTGAATCTTGTCTTCTTTCTCCTTTTGAAGCTACAATGTGACCCCATCTATCAAATTTTGACATTCTTCTTCAATTCTAGATTGCATTTCCGATTTTACCTCATCAGTATTTAGGGACTCCTCAAAATTTTTGCAAATTTCCTCTTCAAGTCTTTTGGTAGATTCTTCATCCAAGATCCTCATTTCTTTTTTATTTTGATAATTCTCTTTACTTCTTTCAATCTTTTAACATCGTCCGATATTTTTTTATTATGGTTTCATAATGTACATATCTCTTCATCTTCTTTATCAAATCTTTTCTTGACTCGTTCTCTTCCCACATTGCTTTGCTACTCTTTTCTTGCTTAAGTTGTTAACCTCCTTAATGAGTGATTCATTAAGGAATTGCATCTTGGCAAACTCATCATCTTTCTTAACAATATATTTTCTTAATTCTTCATTCTCCTTTTGCAATATGGAGACTTTTTCTTTTGATTCTTTTAATTCCATTTAATCTGTATACATTGCCTCCATTTTTGTATCCTTAATCCATTTATTTGAAAAGAGTTTTTCAAATTCTTCCTGTGTGAGGTTCCATTTAGTATCTGTATCCATAGTCATCCACCGCTTTTGAGCTTCACCAAAAAGATCAAAACTTTCTCTTGAAGGATTCATATCATATTCCTTTCTAAACCTCAACCAGTCCATAACATTGATTTTGTCTTTATCTTCATCTCCTGTAAATTCAGGTATTGCCATTGATTCTTAACTGAGGTCTAACCACAATCCTCAAATTCCAACCTCAACATATTAAGGATATTTATCTCAAATACTTATAATCCTCGTTCCTATATAATTTTCTATGTTTTTTCTTTCCAATGGTTTTTGAATCAACTCAATCAGACATCCCAATCAAAAGTTATGATAGTTTTAAGTGAACATACCTTTGAAAACCCCGATTTGGAGGTTGTCCTTCTGGCCAACCTTCCTTCTAATGTATTTCTGAAATTTGTCTGAAATTTTGACCTGTAGTACTCTGAAATGTCTTCTCTGCAATTCCACAAGTTTGACAAAAATTGGGTATGCCAAATGAAAGTTATGGTAACTTTCCCAAACCTTGCTGAATTTTGACTTATTTTGGAGAGCAAACTTGTAACGAATGCCACGCGTCCAATATTGGATAAATGATTATGAAATTCACACCCAAAATACTATGAACCGTCCTCTTTCCAATATAATTGGTTTGATGGAATTTGGATCCTATATGAAGAAGATATGATTGTTTTACCCATAACACTTGTTTGAGACTAGTTATAGGACAAGTAAAAAACCCTATATTCCACATGGTGTATCTCCGAAAGTAAAATGACCCAGAATCTAAAATTTGTACCAAAGGTACCCTGATATGTCTGCTAAACAACCTCCAATTTTTTCTTTATGAAGTGGTTCTGAAAAAAATTATAGTGAAAATTTCAAGATGACTTGCTCGAGGAAGCAAAACCCTATGATCGATGCTCTAGTACCAAATGTAATGAACCAAATTCTTAAATTATCATAACAGAACATAAGTACACACCATGTACATAATGTGAGTGGGGAGCACAAATCCAAGATAGATAATTTATACAATAAATCGTTAAAGAATAGGAGAACCTCCTCCACATAACCAAATACATTGATACATCACAATTCAAATGCCTACAATAAATTTGAATACATGATCTTTATATATACATATTCACACCTACACATGATGCCCCTTTATTATTAGGTCGACCATATTACATATATATTTACATATTACATGTACATTTAGCCCCATATATGCCCCCCTTGTGGTCATATCATATACATTTAACCTTGTATATTACCCTTTGGGTCATAACATAGTACCCTCCTTCAAAAAGCTTTGTCCTCGAAGCTTTGCAATTAAAAACTTCACATGTGATTAACCCAAGTAATATTATTTTATTATGTTCCCGCTTTCTTGTTTCCATTGATGATGATCCATCCATCCAAAATCAGTTCTTTTTGGTCGTAATCCTTGGCAGCTAGTTGTTGCATAATTTTCTTTCCCTTGATTCCATGTATTGTTGTTGAAGCTTCTCCAATTTGTAGTAGATGTTGGTATATGATAATATATTGTTGAATAATGGTTTTGTGATGCCATATTCCATCTTTTTCCTTGATAATGTTGATATTGATCTTCTTGTCTTCCTTGAAATCTTTCATGATAATGAGGGTGTCGATATGGTTTCACATTTGACGATTTTTCTTCACTCTACACACCCATTTCATCTATCTTCTTTTCATAGACAATGGCGTCCTTGATCATATTTGCTTGGTATTTGATTACTCAATCCTTGGAGATAATACCATCATGTTTGGCATGTACATCCTCTAGATGGAGTTTAACTTCTTCAAGTATCTTTTGTTGACCTTCTTGACTCTTGTCTTCTTTCTCCTTTTGAAGTTGCAATGTGATCCCATCTATCAAATTTTGACATCCTTCTTCAATTCTAGATTGCATTTCCAATTTTACCTCATCAGTATTCAGGGATTCCTCAACCTTCTTGCAAATTTCCTCTTCAAGTATTTTGGTAGATTTTTCATCCAAGATCCTCATTTCTTCTTGATTTTGATAATTCTTCTTTACTTCTTTCAATATTTTAACCTCATCCAATGCTCTAGATTTCATTTCCAATTTTAACCTCATCCCTTGACTCATCTTTTTTCCACTTTGCTTTGGTACTCTTTTCTTGCTTTAAGTTCTTAACCTCCTTAAATGAATGATTCATTAAGGGATTGCATCTCGACAAACTCATTATCTTTCTTAATAATATATTTTCTTAATTATTCATTCTCCTTTGGCAATTTGGAGACTTTTTCTTTTGATTCCTTTAATTCCGCTTAATTTGTATACATTGCCTCCATTTTTGTATCCTTAATCCATTTATTTGAGAAGAGTTTTTCAAATTCTTCCCGTGTGAGGTTCCATTTAGTATCCTTATCCATAGTCATCCACCACTTTCAAGCTTCACCAAAAAGATTAAAACTTGCTCTCGAAGGATTCATATCATATTCCTTTACAAACCTCAACCATTCCATAACATTGATTTTGTCTTTATCTTAATCTCTTGTAAATTCAAGTATTGCCATTGATTCTTAACTGAGGTCTAACCACAATCCTCAAATTCCAACCTTAATATATTAAGGATAATTATCTCAAATACTTATAATCCTTGGTCCAATATAATTTTCTATGTTTTTTCTTTCCAATGGTTTTTGAATAAGCTCAATTGGACATCCCAATCAAAAGTTATGATAGCTTTAAGTGAACATACCTTTGAAAACTGTGATTTGGAATCTGTCCTCCTGATGTGTTTCTAAAATTTCAGCCCCTATGAGTCTGGAATTTTGACCTGTAGTACTCTGAAATGTCTTCTCTGTAATTCCACAAGTTTGACCAAAATTGGGCATGCCAAATGAAAGTTGTGGTAACTTTCCCAAACCTTGCTGAATTTTGACCTATTTTGGAGAGCAAACTTGTACCGATGCCACATGTCCAATATTGGATAAATAATTATGAAATTCACACCGAAAGTACTAAGAATCGTCCTCTTTCCAATGTAACTGGTCTGATGGAATTTGGATCATGTATGAAGAAGATATGACTTTTTTACCCAAAACGCTTGTTTGCGACTAGTTATAGGACTAGTCAAAAACTTTATCTTCCACATGGTGTATCTCTGAAAATAAAATGATACAACATCTGAAATTTGTACCACAGGTACCCTAATATGTCTTCTAAACAACCTCCAAGTTTTTCTTTCTGAACTGGTCTTGAAAAATTATAGTGAAAATTCCAAGATGATTTGCTCGAGGAAGCAAAACCCTAAGATCGATGCTCTGATACCAAATGTAATGAACCAAATGCTTAAATTATCGTAACATAACATAAGTACACACCATGTACATAATGTGAGTGTGGAGCACAAATCCAAGATAGATAAGTTATACAATAACTCCTTAAAGAATAAGAGAACTTCCTCCACATAGCCAAATACATTCATACATCACAATTCACGTCTACAATAATGAATACAAGATCTCTATATATACATATTCAGACCTACACATGAGACCCTTTTACTATTAAGTCAACCATATTACATATATATTTACACATTACATTTACATTTAGCCCCATATATGCCCCCCCTGCGCCCCCCCTTGCGGTCATATCATATACATTTAACCATGTATATTCCCCCTTTGTGTCATAACATAGAGGCTCTTGGTTCGTTACAGAGGAACAACATGGCCATTCAGATTTCTCCCATGATTCCCATTTTTTATTAGAATTTTACTTTTTGATGATGTTAAAGATTAGATCCTTGGGTTTTTTTTGTGGTATTTTGTAGGTATTTTTTCTAAGGATTGGAGGTGCTTTATTTTGTAAAAAGTATGATGGTTTTTGTTTGATTTGTTTTTATGGAAAAAACTTGTTATCAGAATTTTGTGTAGAAAAATGAATTATTGTAAAGAGACATGAAAAACTCAACCTCTCTGGGCTTGAGAGGCCATAATTTGAATTCTTTTAGCATTTGTCTTTGGTTATTTTTTTCTATTATGAAATAAAGTTACAAACCCTTTTTTCTTGGAATAAAAAAAATGTATTTCCAGCTCTCATTGTTAAAGGATGATCAAAAGAAATTGTTATAGGTTTAAAAAAAATACAAAGAATAGGAAAAACCGTTTTGATAAAGGAGCTCAATATCGAATGTTTGAAGAAGGTCAATTTGTTATATTGTGAGATTATGATTGAGAGAAGCCATGTGCCTATAAATTTTTCAATCCATTGTGGTCTAGCCCATTTGTAATTCATAAAAGGCTTGGTCCTAACACTTTCAAGATGAAAGACTCTAATGGGAATGAGTTGTCTTTGCCTATTAATGAACAACATCTCAAACATTTATTCACTTGATTGAATTTGATCCATCCTTATATAGATGAACTTTTGGTTTTAGTTCTTTAAAATTTATGGGTTTCTTTTGACTCCATTAGCCCTTGGATGTAATTATGAACTCTACACATACCAATGGAGGGATGTTTCTCCTACTTGGAGCTGGTTGTCTAAACTTTTGGGCACCCTCAAAATATTTGTAGGAAAGTATTTTGGAAGTAATAGCAATCTTAGGAGTCATCTTATCATGAGGTTTCAATAGAAGATGCACTTCTTACACTTGAAGAGGCCCTTAATTTACTAGACAAATAGCCACTTATTCCATGATCGAAGTTGATTGGAGTAGGCCATAGATGCTTGTGAAAACTTCACTTTCCAATCTTCTTTGAACTTCCTATGCTTCAGAGTGGGTTGATGCTTGAGATTTCTATACCACCTTTGAATTAAGAAACTTAAGCTATTTTTTCATAGCTTATCAGAGTAGGTCGGAGCCTCTGCGAAGGTCTCCTCATTGATAATCTCCTTGACCACCTCGAAATCATCCTCATAGTTATTCTCATGGAAGCATGTTCACAGTGCTCAGGAGAACCATAGCCCTTTATGTTGGTATTTATGTCCTAAACAACTTTGACCTTTGATCCTTTTGGGATGTCGATTATTTCAAGAATACACTACTTGATTATTGAAGACCTTGGGGTACAAAATCTGGTTGCCCCACCCATCATGAGTTGGACCTTCAAGTTGCACTACATGTGGATAAAATGAATCCGATTATACACTTGGAAAATCATCCCTAACATGATTGGCACACCTCATGTCACATTAGGTTATGTTGGGAGTTTGTAATGACACATTAGGTTGAACACACTTGTGCCTATAAACACTTGGTTGGCCTTGCACTCTATACTCAATTAATTAAGTTTGTAATCAATGAACTAGTGACACTTGAAGGATAATATAAATCAATTGATTCTCCTTCCCCTATTCAAGGATCACACATCAATACCCCTTTAATCACCTTCACTTCATACACCTCATGTATTGTCTCAAATTAATCTCAGACACTTAGTCATTAACCCATTTTCTAGTCCGTCCTTCATAAATCCACTACCACACCTTATCTCTACCCTCTTCATTTCCCATGTTATAGTTGAGAATTATTCCATCTCCTTGCTCTCATCACATGAATTATGTCCCACACAAAAGATTTAGTCCTTGATGCTACCACAAAATTCCATGATAAAAATGAAGCAAAATCTAGGAAGAGTGCTAACTACCCTATATTTAGGTTTTAGGTCATATTATATAAATTTATCATCCAAGTTGAACCCCAAAGTCTTACAAAATATGATCATTCAAAGAATAATGTTAGAATTTGAAATTCTATGAACATGTTTTTCTTTAATGTTGGAGCCATGTGCCTTCTCCCAGACATTCCTTTGAACTAGTTATAGAGAGATATTTTTCATAAGAAATTTAGTGGGTCTACATCAGAAAGTCTAGCCCAGTCAAAAAGCCACATCATCTTTGCTGTGAAACATAACAACAAGGCTAATATATTCAAATGGTGAGCATTGGGAACACTAGGTATCAACACACATTGCTTGATGCCCTGTCAACTGTTGGATTATTAAACTGAATGCAACTCTTAGTAATCGTCTACAATCATTTGCAATGACCACTCATCACTTGGAAGATTATAAATAAAGAAGCATATTTTTTTGCCATCCTTCTCTTCATTACATCCATAGTCACAATGTTCCTGTGAATTGTGATTTATGTTAAAAGTGGTGTCACTCAACTTTGTTGTATCTGTGTTGAATTGATGAGTTCCTATTTTTGACTTTGATAATTTTTTTCCTCTATATCATACTTTCGCCAAGTAAATTAATGTCCTAGGAATTATGGGTCATAGAGTTGAAAATAATAAATACCAGGTTACAATGGCATATCCTCTTAGGCTCAATTGTCATCTCCCTCTTATTATATTCAACACTTATTAATTATGGTCCTTTATACTAGTATATCTATGCATTGCTCATAATATGGTTACTATACTTGGGCCTTTGGAAATTTTAGTATTCATATGGTTGTATCATCTATGTGTGAGTTTTTCCATCAATTTCTTGAGAAAATAACAAATACATTTCAATATTCCATTCGAGAATATCTTTACATTATAAAATCACTTTCTTTGTCTTTTGGAAAAAATTGTGACACACAATGATTTCCTTTAAGTTCTTATGCAACTTTCATTTCTTAATTTCATAAAAGAGAAATTTCACATTATTATTACTTACCACACATTTGTTTTTTGTAAATTCTATTAAATTTTAGATCTTGTTGTTGAAGACCCTACTCAATTTGTAAAAAGTAAAAATGTGATGTTGCATATATCTTATGTTCTTAAATGCAAGTAACATATTCCAATAAACTCCACTTTACCAAAAATAACAATAAAACTAATGACAACCCGAAGATACATCTATGTGACAAATCTTCCATAGACATCCCCAATATTGCAAAGATACAAAAACATTTAGCATTCTTAAATCAAGGATTTTCCCTTGTGTTTTTAAGGATCTATAAATTTTACACGAAGAAGTGAAAGAAGAAACTCTCTTTAGCTACAAGAAGCCACCCTAACTCCCTACACATCAAATCAGGTTGGCCATTTGAAAGACAACATAAAGTCCATTAATTTCATTTGACTAGCATCTTAAGCCCTAAACACCTATGCGCTGATTGTATGTATGTTCCACTAGTGCTCGAGCAGCTTAAACCCCGTATGGAAATGGGGTTTAGCAGGTTCTTCCGTCTGCTACAGAAGACTGCATCATCACCGTATTGCAGAAGCATACCGCCATTGCTCTCCCATAAAACATCTTTCCACCCCTGCAGAGTCATAATACCCCGCGCTGTTTTTTCTGCCAACGCAGATATACAGACTGCAGAAGCCACCGATCCCAAGTTGGGTTTTGTTGTAAATCACATCCAGAACATCCAGTCCCACAAGACAGAACATACAGCTTCCCAGCATCTTGAGGAGGAGGAGGAAAATGATGTTCCTGAAGAGGCAAACGATGCAGAGTTCGATTCCAAATTAGAAATACAACACCCTTGGCCAGAGTGGATTTCATTAATGGAACGTTTGGTGGAAAATAATTACTTTGAAAGCATAGCTTCCTCCGATGAAGACGAGGAGGGTTCGAATACCTCTGGTATATTTAAGGATTTGAACCGCGTCAGAAATGCCTGCCTCAAATTTGGACGAGAACGTTTCGACATACTACGGTAGGACATACAACTTGTCATTTTTTTTGTTTTTAATATATAAATACATATATACACATCCAGGAAAACCTCGTGGAAAACATAAGAAATACTTTCCACATTCGTGGTTAACATCCATAGTAAGGGATGCTTCCCCATTCGTGGCTGGCATTTATAGTAAACATACCATCCTAAACTAGTGTGCCTCACAAAGGGAATTCATACTGGGACACCGGCAGGCACTAAACTAGAATATATATATATATTCTAGTTTAGTGCCTGCAGGTGTCCCAGTATGAATTCCGAAGTAATTATTTGCTTATTGGCTGCCCTGAATTCTTCTTTTTCTTAATCTCAGTTGCTCGGGCGTAGCTTCCATTTCACCTTTCTTTATTATTTGATGCCTTTGTCCTATTGTTCAGTTACTTTCCATGGCTGCAATGTGCTCCATTTTGACATCTAAATCTTCTTTCTTTGGTTTTCATTGCAATTGAATCACTTTTAATAGATCCACCTCAGTGTCCATGTGAAGTTAGACTTCTACTTTGTTGCAAGCCCTGGATCTTTTTCTTTCTCCTATCAGGGACTTTGTCAGTTTGATCTCTTCAACTTTCTTGCGGTTGATCCCATCTGATCAATTTTGCTAGCCTTGACAGTAGCAGATTAGAAGCAACTCCATAATCCAACTATTCAAGTTTGCCCTTCACAGATTAATGAATTTTTGGCTTTTTTTCATGCTCTCATCAGTTACTCCAATCATTGATGCAACCATGCCAATTTTTGTTAAGTTTTTACTGTTGTTATTAGGTTATTTCCAAATTACATGAGCATTCAATGCATTTCCAAAACAACAACATAAAGAGGATCACTGAAAGAAACACAATCACAAGGTACGCAACATTTTATCCTGGGAAATCCTCATGGGGGAGAAAACCCAACAAAAACTTCCTCAATAATAGATTGCTAATACAATGCCAAGACTAAGACCAAAACACTAAAGATAAACCAAGACTGAGCATGCGCCTCTCTTCTCCTTCCTCCTGCAACTGCAATTGCCTTCAAGATATGCGCACTAAATGAGTGAGTGAGTGTGTAAGAGTGAGACATCATCCTCACATATAATACTAGTTGAGGAGGCGCTAG
>JASDQU010244983.1:9006-24278 GCA_032191745.1 Picea mariana
GGGAGATTGACATTGTGCAAAAGGTCAATGGTTTTTGGAAAGACATTTTTTTTTAGAATTGTAAAAGAATTATTTTTGTGCAACTATAATTAAGAAGTTTTGTTTAGAACCAAAGACAAATGTTTCATCTAAAGCGCCAACTTGATTGGATCGAGGAGGGATTATTTCTGTCTTCGAGTTTGATAGTGTTGCTGCATTGAGTAAGAGTTGTTCAATCTGTTGTTAAGTTATATTTCAATATTATAATAGTTATTTTGTTCTAGATGATGAAAAGAAATCGATGTGTTGATATGTGATTGATAGTAGAGCTAAGAGAACTAATTTTCTTACACTCATATTTGTTACGTATTTGTTTTCCTTTCTACAATTGTTATCTCAGTTAATGATGAATGTTCACAAGAAAAAGTATTATTGATAATCTTGAAATAGGTCTAATTATCATTGTCTGCAGGTTGATGTATAAGGGTTATCCTAAGCTCAACATTCTTTAGTCTTTAGTAATTCCCCTTTATCAGTTGGCTTATTCCATCATCTTTGTTTTACCTAGATTATTCAAGAGTATAAAAATACAAAAAGAGAATCGCTTAACCTGAAGGAGAAACTTTTCATATAAAGATACACCTGCCAGTTACCCATAAATCCCATTGATAAAATGACTGGATCAAAGATATGGAGAACCATTCCACTCATCAAATGCTTTCGTGTCTAATTGTTCTTCTTAAGTAGGTTTAGTTCCTACTGTTGATTTAAAGGATTTATGACCCCTCAATAGAATTGGTGCTAGAAGGAGGGCCTAAACGAATGAATGGATAACAATATTTCTGATAATATATTATGCATAGCCTATAGATTAAAAACAACCCACATGCATGACTAGTCATTCTCAAGACATCCCACATACAGAGAGTACTCCCGAAACGAGTAAATCACCTCAGCATGAGGAAGTGGAACACCTATTCCTTGAAATACCTTACACTCTCCCCCATGAGGAGTTGAACCAGTTCATAATAATCACAAGAGCTTACGCCCAAAAAATTGGAGCGTTACCTTTAGCTCCTTTACTTCCTCATAGAAAAATAGTAAGTAGACTAGTTGTTGACACCCCTGAATAGTTTTTGTTCACATAGTAGAAGACTTTATATATTTTTCCCTCACTGAGATCGAACAACCCCTTAATTTGATCCCTGAAACACCAGTTGGTAACTACTCTGAACCTGACGATTTTGAATCTAACGAGGAAGGTCTAACTCAGATCGCTCAACTTCTGAATAGAAAGACATGGAGGGTAATAAAAACAACAATGAAGAAAGGGGAAATAAACCTCAATATAATCAACCATGGTTGACCAATGATTCTTTGACAATCCCAGGACAGGTGCATAACCTGTGTCGACATCCGAAAAAATTACTCCCCAAATTTGGCCCCGAAACCTCCAGATTGTTGGAGGACCATATAAAAAAGTTCATATTATCTATAAGATTGATGAAAATACAACATGGGATGTAGTGTGTAGGATTTTTCCCTATACCTTTGAGAATTCATCCTCGACTTGGTATTTTAACTTGTCTATTTGATCCATAACTAGTTGGATGAAGTTTCAAAAATATTTCTTAGACAAATTTGCAGAAGAAACCACCACAGGAGCTTTAATGGCTTAAATTTTCGCTGCCACCATGAGTCCAAAAGAGAAGGTTAAATATTTCAACCAATGGTTTACTACTATCCTGAACAAATTTCAACCAGAAGCTAAACCTACCCAGGAGTTGCAGATTGAAGTATACGCTAATTCTCTCCCTGCTTCCATATCCAAGTTCGTAAAAAGGGTTGCCAAACATACCCTAGCCGAAAATTTCGAGGAAGCTAAAATGGTTGAATTCCAAATGAAAGGATACAAAGAAGGTTATATCTCATTGACTAAAAAATAAACCCAACCTCTACCTAAGAGAGGACTTTTGTTAACAAGACCCACGGTAAAACAAACATAACTAGGTCTTGATAAAGAAGGAGGAGATCTAGAAAACCTACAGTGGATGATTAAAAAACTCTCTAATGAGATAGTAGATATGAAAAGGAGTGTTGGGGAGGGAAACCAAAATTAGAGACCTTATAAACCCTTCTTTAAAATAAATCGACCTTTCAAAACTATAGAACCTCCCCTAGCTAACCTAAACATTGACTTAGAAACTATAACATCTGACTCTTTCTACACATACCACCAAGAGAATCATTGAGAAAGGGACTTCCCTCAATGGGTGAACGCTATGAATTTAATGGATAATTTATTCCTATATGAATACTCCCTAACCGAAAAACCCATTGGCTCGATAATAAACACCATTGATTAAGAAATTCATGAGCCACCGGAAGAGACAACCATGTTGTTATGGATTCCAACCACCTGATGATTTTCAATGACGTCATTGAAGTGTAGGAACCTCTCGCTAAAGTCATAGTTATGAATATGCGAGGTAGAATTCAATCGGTCAAAACCAATCCCATCACTACTCAATTATCTAGAGGGAGTTAAGTAACCGATCATCCAAAACCCCTATTTTTTTCTCAAAAGAGTCCCACTAACATACACACAGAGGAAACTTGTAAGATAGAATATAATGTAGTGGAGGACTTGAAGAAGATGAAGGGTAATGTATCTATCATGAACATTTGTAGGATTCCCCAACAAAAGGATTTTTTGTTACATGCCTTAAAATCTATAGAAACCCCTACGATAAGCACTAACCTAGGTGAGGTCCCAGCCCCCATAGATTTAAAAACTAAACTGAGTGTCAATGATTGCTCTTTAGAAAAAAGAGGAAAGATGTTTTTTCCTCCTTTCCTTTTAATGTTTGAAGTCTTTAACAGAAACCTGCATAACTGCTTAGTCGATTCAGGGGAATCCTCCAACGTCATGCCACTGTTAATCTACAAGAAATTGAACACAACCCCACTCAAAAGTGATAAACACATTATAAAACTAGATAGGACTCAAGTGAAGGTTATTGGGGAACTTAAATATGTCATGATCAGAATGGCTACACACCCAAAAAAAAATTCAAGTAATTGACATAATCATAGTAGACATCCCATAGGTCTATGGACTGTTACTTAGTCGAGACTGGTTCGAGAAATTAAATGGATACTTTAGTATAGACTCGGATCACCTTTGGTTGTCATTAAAAGGACATAAAAACATGATTATGATCGATATCGACATATATCTCAAACACACTGTTACCGATTTATGAGCTTTCAATGAGCCCTCGTCGACAGATTTCCCTGTGTTAGGAAACTACTCCTGTGATTCGGATTTTGGAAATTTCACCCCTCTCTTGTCTGATGTACTTCTCTCTCAAGACTATGAAATGAATTTTCAAGTAAATATACTGGCAACCACAGAAGAAAGAATCTTCTGTTAGGATCCTCTATCAGGAGCAACAAACAAGGAAGATGACTGTGAGAAAATGACTAGGCATGAAGAAGTTACTAAATTTTTCTCACAAGTTTGGACGATGTATTTTGATCGGTCTAAATCCAAATAAGGGATGGGAGCAGGATGTATTCTCATTTACCCAAAGGGGAAGCATAACTTCTTATCCTGCATATTAGAATTTGAATGCACCAATAACATTGTTGAATATGAAGCTCTAGTTCATAGACTAAAGAAAGCCATAGATTTAAACATTAAAGAATTGAAAGTTTTTGGAGAGTATGAAATTATCATTAGAAAAGTGAATACTACTATCCATTTCAATTCACCTCACTTGATAAATTACTGGAAAGAGGTACACAAACTAATAGAAAATTTTGAGGCCTTCGACATCACTGTTGTTCCTAGGACAAAGAATACTCTTGATGATTCCTTAGCCATTGCCACCTCGATATTATCTCTTTTAGAAGATTATGAATCCTCCAGGTTCATAGTGCAACTACTCTACAAGTCATCAGTGCCTAAAAACATTTCTAACTGGAAAGTATTTGAAGGAGATGAACATATTGTAGATTTCTTGACTAACCAGAAGAATTTTAAGGATTTGGCCATTGATGACGAAATATTCCAAGAACTACTCAAATAATCAAATCTCAACGAACAGAATAAGGGAACAAATCACTCTAATAATAAACCAAGGTTTCACACGATACTGAAAGGGGTGTCCAATTCGGAAAACCTTTTCAAACAAAGGGAAAGATTTAGAGGGTCAAAGAATGCAAAAACATGGATTTCTTGTCCTATATATGAGACTATAAACCTAGGAACCTCTGAAAACCCCAAGAATGTAAATTTAGGAAGAACAATGTCAAAAGAAGACAAACAACCTTATCGTAAACTTTTTAAAGAATATCAAGATGTCTCTGCATGGTCCTATCGAGAATTAAAAACTTGTGACACTCACATTATCCAACACACAATCTTGTTAAAATTTGGAGTAAAACCCTTCCAACAAAAACTCAGAAAGTACCACCCATATCTATAACCTTTGATGTATCAAGATATGAATAAATTGTTAGATGCCAAGATTATTTTTCAGGTTAGACACTCTGCCTGGGTAGCCAATTTGGTGTCTGTCAGGAACAGATCTGGGGAGATCCTCCTATGTGGTGGATTTCAGAAACCCTAACAGATCATCAAAAAAAGATAATTACCCAGTCCCACCCATGGAATAGCTACTAAAAATGGTATCCAACTCTGAAATGTTTTCCCTCCTAGATGACTTCTCGGGGTATAACCAGGTCCTGGTTTCAGAAGATGATCAATTAAAAACTACCTTTTGAACCAAATGGGAAACTTTCTCTTATAAATGCATGCCCTTCGATTTGTTAACGCAGGAGAAACATTCCAGAGGGACATGGACATGGCTTTTAGTGGATTTATTAACAAGTGTGTGGTAGTCTATTTATATGACGTAACAATATACTCAAAAAACAAGGAAGACCACATTCAACATTTGACTCAGATTTTTGAAAGGTGCAGCAAATATGGAATATCTTTGAACCACAAGAAAACCATATTTGGTGTAGAGGAAGGAAAATTATTAGGTCACATAATATCTCAAGGATAAATTAGCATCAACCCTTAGTGGATAAAAGCAATATCTCAACTTCCTTTGCCTTACAATAAAAAGGCCATGCAATCCTTTTTCGAGAAGATCAATTTTGTGAGAAAGTTTACTCCTGACTTCATTGAAGTTGTTAAACCTTTACAAAAAATGATTCACAAGGATGCAGAGTTTAAATGGGATGAAGAAAGGAGAGGATCTTTTAATAACATCAAGACTGCAATATCCCAAGCACTAGTGTGAAGCCCTGACTTTAGAAAGGATTTTTTCCTTTATACCTTTTCTTCCGACCAATCCTTGGTTGTAGTACTTACCCAAAAGGATGATGAAAATAATGAGTCCCCAGAATCCTTTATGAGCAACAATATTCAAAGAGCTGAAATAAACTACCCTACTAATGACAAACATGCTTATGCAGTATATAAAGAAGTCAATCATTTCAGATCCTATATCCTAAAGAATCACACCAATGTCATAGTCCCTCACCCTACAGTGAAGTCTTTACTCACCCAATAGGAGATTGGAGAAAGGAGGGGGAATCGGATGGCAGTTGTTCAGGAATTTGATCTAGACATAAAACATGCCAAAATAGTCAAAGGACAAGGATTGTGTAAACTAGTTGTTGAGGCCCAAGATCTTATTAACATAGAAGACCCCGGTTAGGAAAATGAGCTATCATTATGGTGCAGTGAAGCCCTATACGTATCTCTCGGATGATAATCCTAGTATGGAAACCTATTTTATCTCCTACATCATGAGTCTTGTTCTGAAAATCTAAACCCTAGAGAAAGGATTGTATCTTCCATATTTACAGCTCGCCCAGGTATCAAGAGGTCAACCCTCATCCCCTCTACAAAAAAGGATTGATACCCTTCTCATGCTAGACAAAGAAAGAGAAAAGGATAAATCTAAGTTCACCGCTAATCAACAGATAGTTAAAAGATGGTGTGACAAGCTTAAGTCCAGAGAAAAAAATTTCGAAGTAGGGGAACTATTTTTTAAATGGAATAAATCAAACGAGTCTAAAGGAAAACACTCGAAATTTCAAAATCTTTGGCTCAGACCTTTCTAGGTATCCGAGAAAATTAGGGCAGGGACATACCGGTTGAAAAATATGAGGGGGGAACCTAACACCCTCCCAATGAATGGCCAAGCCTTAAAACAATATTTCTCTTAAAAACAAAAAATAAAATAAAAATAAATAAATAAAATATGTGAGTCTTTTTGTGTTTTCTTTTAGCATATATTTCGATCAGGATACGTGTGTAGGTTTAGGGCAGGTCGATTGAAAAATCCTATTTATTTTTGTTTTTTTCTTTTTCTCGGTATTTTCTTGTATTTAAGTTATGTTCTGTAAAACAATGGTTGACTTTAAATATGGTGAAGAAGACTCTGCTCCTAACTTACGCTTACGTACAACAAAAGAGACGATGGGAAAATGCAAATTTCTTAAAGAAGATCTATATCTTGTCTTTGCAAAGCATACAAACTTGGTAAGTGATGAAATATTCACCTGGTGGTTTGTTAAATCCCAAAGGTAAATATGGCTAGTTGGAAGGATCACATGTACCTCTAGACATATCTAGGAAGGATTTCACCTTAATAGTTTCACCTTATAGATAATAGACGTCCTCCTCTTCAACTCACTTGTGGCATTTCTTCCAGAAGAAAATGAGATATATTAAAAGGAGTGCAAAGTTCGAGAGGGTATGCAGATAACTTCACTGGGGCTATGGATGCTCACTGGCAGCGGAGCAAGGTCTTTGATGTATGGGTGACTCTGCTGTGGCTATGGATGCTGACTGACAGCAGAGCAACACCGTGGCAAGGGAATAATAAAAACTAAAAATGGCCTCAAGTCAATGGATTCCTTACTTGACTCTTGTGAAAGAAGGGCATGGGTCATGGTCAAGAGGAACAAAGGTGGAAAAGGGGTTGAAATCCATAGGTGGATCCAGATTCTTGAACTCGGGAAGTTGTGTATGCATGGATAAGAAATACTCTCTTGAATGAAAATCTAGTTAGTTTTTCAACTAGATTATGTGCAAGCTAAGCTTAAAGGAAGGAGACGAGATTATGTTTTCGCCCAGAGAATCGCCATCTGTTGAGCACTCCACACACCCTAAAAGCTTTGTGAATTTTCTTCTCTTTTGGGTACCACTTTGTTTTTTCCCCTCTCTTTGAATTGATTCAATTGTATAGGGATCATTAAGTTTTCTATTCTTTTGTTTTATCATCGATCACAGTTGGATTGGTTTGGACTTGTTGAATATATTAAATTCTCTTCTAAAAAACACTTGGCATTTTAACTAAGTATACATAGCGAGAATTTTAAGCCATGCACCCATTATCGGCATCGACACGATCTGCACAGTAAAATCAACCATATGACAATGACAAGCATCGATCGCTCATCGTTGATGTATCAATTGACATTGAAATAATGGAAGAGAAAAGCACCGATCACTAATTATGTCTTACGAAGAAGTTGTCGAAATCTCTTCGATGTATCATCGACATCAGGGAGGTACGAAAAGGAAAACACTAACATCAACACACCTAACGAACCTATGATCATCGATCACCGATACATTCAGGTTAGTGATATCCAAAGGAAACCTTAAACTATGAGAAGTATTTACTTTGACACAACGCCGAGCACCAATTATCGATCGGTAATACGTTATTGACATCGACGAACTTCGAGGGATGAAATAATGAAGTAATAAACAAAGAGACTCACCGATCGCTGATCCTTGACATGTCGTTGACATCGACAGGATAAGCTGAGGTTCCTAGAGCCATGTCTACAGAAAATCTCCGATTCTGAAGAAAGATTTTAACGAAGGAGCCAAAATCAAACTCCATGTGTCACGATCATCCTTCCAAGTCAGCATTTCCACATCAGCACTGTACGACAGTCCGGGTCAGCATCAGAGCTTTCGCCAAAAGAGGTATTAATGAACGTTGTCTAAGAAAATTGTCGACATCGATTCCCTTGTAATCGATGGACTAATAGGACATCGATGGTAGGATGGGAAATATTTGGTGAAAAATAAGATTCGATTTTGTTATTTAATAGGCCAATCAATGTGTTGATTAACACACATTACTAACCTACGCTTCGACCAAATATTAGGAGTTTAAAACCATCGATGAACTACTTATCACCCCGCTCCTACGCCGCCAGCCTACGATTGCATTTAATCCTGAGCATGATTCATATCTTGTTGATGGATTGTGAAGACCGCATTTATGCCCTGAATTCAAGAACTGACACGACAAGGTAAGTTTTCTCCATTTTTGAATTATAAAGAAAAATTCAAACACAACATTCAATACCCAAGTCTTTCATTACCAAAGAATTTGAAGGAGCTGGAAAGTGTTTCAAGAGCTCACATTCGATATTTAGAATTCTAAACCAGGTTAAGCTTGTGTGAAGAAGAGGTATGATCTATCTGTATCATTTTGGTAGTCACGATTGTTTATTTTTCACTATCATTTCTACAAATCGGTATCTCACTCAATTCTTTGTGCAATAAAATTCCTCCAAGGAAGCCAAGGACCATGCACTCGCTGATGACACAAAAACTAAAAGAGGTAGAGGTCAGTGAAGGATCCTCTCCTGACGCTACAAGACAACTCAATTTTTCCACTAAAGTAGAGCCAGTCATCTGAACGCCCACCAAAAAGGTGTTTCCTCAGCCTCCTGCATTCATTGACATAGAGGAAAGTACTAGATCGAAGGTGGTTCTCCCACAGTGGGGAGATTTGTTTAACATAATCAAATGAGAATATTACCTGGAGTTTATACCACACAGTGACCCGAATGTTAAAATGCTCGATGATTAAGTATTCCCAAACATTTGACAATCCTGCTCACACATGGTAGCCTGTTGAACCTCGGTCTTTCCTTGCATTGAAACTCTAGGGTGGATAATAGACCATAAAGATACGATAAAATGCATGGTAAATGATGAAAATGGAAGATGTGTTGGGGTTTTTTTCCCAATAGAAGTCCATAAATACTACAAAATCAAAGACCTAGAGGAATGGTTAAATACCAAGTTTGTGGGAAAATTTTATGAGTTCCATGACACCAGCAGGTTGATGGCCTCATGGTGGAAAGAGGATAAGAAGTTTATGAACATGGGAAATGATTGGTACAGTATGACCAATCTTAGAGAGACATATATTTATCTGATGGCTTTGATATATTGATTATATGAGGAAAGGGATTGCACTAAGTTTTCGGAAGCTTGGATTACCCTAGCATAAACCGTGGCAATATCCATTAATAGCTTCAATTGGGGAACGATTATTTCAAAAAAAATGAGCACCAACATATTGCAAGCCCAGACGCCAAAGGATGGAGAAACAACATCTTTCCACATGGCATCATACCTACTGGACATGATCTGCGCAAGGAACGTCTTCAGAGGCATGAGTCTGAGATGTCATGTTGCAGAGCTACCCGTGCATGTCTATTTCAACATTCTGTGGGAGAATAGGTACAACAGATCTTATGCTATCATATGTGATTAATTTATAGCTTGATTTTATGTTATTCTTTTTAATAAATAATTCCCAAGGCTTACGTCAACAACCAAAAAGATGATTTCCAAAGTAGGTCACTGGTACCCAAAAGAAACCACCACCTACATCAGAGTGTTTGGGGACACTGGCGCTCCACATTTACTCCCGACTCATGTATTGGACCGGCTCATTGTGGGAGAAATATGCTATCAAACCATTCTTCAAGGCTATAATTTCACTTTGGTAAAAGACAAAAAGAGAGTATTCATACCCTATGGATTTCATGTAGTGCTTTACAAGGTGAACGATACTACACAAGAAAAACAAGAGGGTTTGAGCCAATTGGAGCATAGATTTCCCAAAGGCCAATTTCGTAAACATGACCCAAAGGGCCTAGTACCCTAGCATGCATCACATGTGTCTTTCTGTTGGCCATATTCCCATGATAAGTTTGAAGATGAAATATTTACAGAAGGTGCTCAGGCCTGGGAGGAGGTGCTCCAAATAAAATCTAACCCCAACATGACGAGATTTAAAGCCATGAAAATGGATGAGTAGGTTGAAATGATAGAACATACAAATCAAGAATCCCTCAGGGTTAGGGAAGAAAACAAAGCAGTAGAAGCCACAGAGGCACAGAGGAGAGGGATGATGCTATTAGAAGAAGCCCAAAGAGTCATCCAAAGGTTAGAAAATGATCCCCAATTAAACCCTTTGATAGAACCCATAAGGGTCATCCCGGTCGACATAATCAATATTGAATAAGAGCTAGATGGCTTAGAGTCAACCCCATTGGAGGAGACCGCTCATCCAGAAAACCCAGGCATTGTGTTGCAAAAGGCAAGGTCGTCGGTCACTGCTATAGCACAGTTGGGGGAAGCATGAACATCGAGTGGGATAGATGTTCCTGACGTCCTTGTAGACCTATTTACCATATACGATGATGAGGAAATCTCAGGGGTTTCACTCATAACCCCAGTACCAATCAAAGAGGAGGGAGAACCAGGGGAAACGTCTGCTCTAAATCGCAAATCTTTGACATCAATTCCACAAGAAGGTGACGACAAGGTCAGAAGCATGCTAGACACTGAATTTATCGACCAATTGGGAATTCAACCTAAGATGGAAAAATACAAGGTAGAGTTGGGCTCTGGTGAACAGGAATAAGAAATGCATGGACCAAAGATTGACACCTCAATAGCCAATCCTCCAGTAAATGATGATCCTTTTCATCTCTTCCCATCTATAGCTGAGACTCCACTAGACGACAAACCCCAGCAGGAGGTCGAGTCACCAAGACATACAAAATTCCCCCCTGCTAAAGAACTACAAGACCCAATCATAGAACACATATATATGGTAGGAAGCCTAGGAAACACTCTAACCTAGGGAGACCAACAAATTCCTGAGCCAGTGGATGAGGTCATCAATATGAAAGTGTTCGCTTATGATAGAAAGAGGAAGTTTGTGATGAGAAGGACAACCAAGAAAAGGAGGCTCACTCTTGATAGCACACTCCTCATTACCACAGAAGAAACACTTCTCAACAAAAAAATGCTAAGACAACTGAGCTGATCGAGGTGGGAATGGATATTACTAATGCAACGCTGGACAGAGAAAAATGGGATGAAGAGGAATTAGTAGCCACAAAGAAGGAGATGGATCATTTACTCCATCTAGCGAAGTATTATTAGGATTCCATGTAGTAAATAGTATTCCTGAGGAGTGAGTTCAGAGAAACATATGCATAATTCACAAACGAAAGAAATATCTTCACCACCTGCATAGTCGATTTTCAAGAGGATACTCTCATGGGGTTGGAAACTTTTAAAGATGTGCAGAGATGGTATGAAAAGGCACATTAGGCCTTAGAGAGGATTGACTATATTAGTGTGGTACAGAAAGGATGAGACTTGGAAGAGCACGACATCTGAGTACTGATGGATAGCAACATCTCCCGAATAAGGAATGCAACTGAATACTGGGTGAGAATGGTCCAAGAACCTCAACAGAAGATATAGGAAATGTGGGGAGAATGCAAGAAAATATGGGATAAGATAAATCGAGATATGGAAAACATTAGCCTACCAAAATTATTCGGCCCACCAGAAAATTTCACTGATTTGGATGACATAGTCAAATGACATGCATAGCAAGACTCGACATGGGAGGCAGAGATCTCATAGATTTCAAGTATGACTCCAGGTCAAGTAAATAAGTTCGTGGAATACCCAATCAAATCCCTCAAAGTTCTTCAACCTTAAGTGTCAAGCTCATCAGGTATAGAGAATGAGTAGTGGATATAAAGGAAGTCTTCTTCACACCGATGGATCAACATAGGTTTCCCTATGCAAACACATGCAAAGACCTTTTCTTCAAGTGGGAAAAGTATGAGAGAAATCATCCACTACAGTAAAAAATTGAATGATCTAAAGAGAACGATTAGATAAAGTCTTCCACGTGTCAATTTTGTTTTACTTAACACAACTTTCACCAGTTATTTTTAGCTTACCGATCCTTTATAAATACGGAGATCAACCTTGTGCAAAAGGTCGATGGTTTTTGGAAAGACCTTTTTTGTTTAAAATTGTAAAAGAATTATTTCTGTGAAACTTTAATTAAGAAGTTTTGTTTATAACCAAAGACAATTTTTTCATCTAAAGTGTCAACTTGATTGGATCGAGGAGGGATTATTTCCATCTTTGAGTCTGATAGTGTTGTTGTATTGAGTAAGAGTTGTTGTATCTATTGTTAATTTATCTTTCAATATTATAATAGTTCTTTTATTCTAGATGATGGAAATAAATCGATGTGTTGATATGTGATTGATAGTAGAGCTAAGATAACTAATTTTCTTACACTCATCTTTGTTACATATTTGTTTTCCATTATACAATTCTTATCTCAATCAATGATGAATGTTCACAAGAAAAATGATTATTGCTAAGCTTGAACTAGGTATGATTATCGTTGTCTCCACACTGAGGTATAAGGGTTATCCTAAGCTCAACATTCTTCAGTCTTTAGTAATTTCCATTTATCAGTTGGCTTATGCCATAATCTTTGTTTTACCTAGATTATTCAAGAGTATAAAAATACAAAAAGAGAATTGCTTAACCTGAAGGAGAAACTTTTCATAGAAAGATACACCTATCAGTTACCCATAAATCCCATCGATAAAATGGCCAGATCAAATATCTGGAGAATCATTCCACTCATCAAATGCTTAAGAGTCTGATTGGGCCTCTTAAGCGGGTTTGGTTCCTACTGTTGATTTAAAGTATTTTCAACCCCTCAATAAGCTGGAATAGGTCTAATATAGTATTAAATAATAGCCACTATGGTAGTTAGATATAATAAATGTAAGAGGACTTACTAGAAGGTTATGCTTCTAGAAGGTTCCTCCTTTAGAATGTGCCTAGGTAGTTGGTAGCACTATATAAAGGGGTTCAAGCAATGTAATGGGATATGAATAGAAGTATTGTATTTGGATCGGTAGCTCAACATAAGGAAGACCCCTCGAAGAGGCAAGTGAACAAGAGGGGATCCCTTCCATAATAGGATCCATTGTATGGTGTTTCCCTACCTCAATGGTTTTATTATATTAAAAGTGTGGTTTCTTCTATATTGCTCTGTGGATCTATTGTATATTCAGTATTTATGGTGATTATATTTGTAGAACTATTTATGTACTTAACAATTGGTATTAGAGGACTTTATTTGGTCAGAAGTGTGGGATTTTTTTTTTATTTTTGTAAATTTTTTCGGAGAAGAAAAAGAGGGATGTGAAATTTTTGTATATCTGAGTTCCTCTCAGGAAAACACCCAATTTAAAAAAAAAATCGCCCCAAACAGAGTAAGTGAAGTCAAAATATCAACATTTTAAAATATGTGTTTTTTTCAAGGATGATGACATGTTTGTTTGATTTTTGTAGCACTTGGAGGTTGAATCTGCTAGAAAAAATTACAGATCTGAGTTCCTCTTTCAAAAATAGTTGATTTCAAAACACAAAATCACCCAAATTGGAGCTCCTGGAGTGAAGATATTGTTGATTTAAAATTAGCCATTTTTGGGAGTTTTTCGTGATGACAATGGGACTGAGAACTCATAATTTTTAACAAAGTGCTCAGATTGCTACCAGACTAGTGCCATTGAATAGATAATTTTAAGATATTTATTTTGGTATATTATATGTGGTATTTGAAATGGATATTCAAATTATCATGGAAATTATAAAGAAGATTGAAACCCTTGAGCACCATCTCCAAGAGGGTCTACAAGCTGTCAAGGACAATTGTCCCAAGGTTCAAAGGTCCTTGCCTCACACACATGAGAGATATCTTATGGAGTACATTAAGGATGCATATAATCAAGAAGTATATGTTTGGTATGATTTTGAGGCTGATTGTGATGATTGGTATATGGATAGTTGTCATTTTTGGGATGACAACCACTTTCATATTTTATTTGATGACTCTACTCCACCTTCTGTAGAGAAAATCAATGTGACAAATCAGGAGCCAATTATGATTACTGGTGTCGATCCTACATATTCTATAGTGGTATTATTCCTTCTATATCCAGTTAAAACCATTTCCCACTATGTGTATGGATATTCTTATTTGGATCCACATGACAGGTGTCGGTCTTTGTAGCATCATTTTCAGTTGGTTATTAGGTTCTGCTATCTTCCACATGGATTTCACATGAGCACTTGGGCAGGAGACCTTGGTTTACAATGATGGTTGGACTTGTTGGCTATATGTTATATTCTTTGTGTGTGTGTGTGTGGGTGCGTTAGGTTCGAAAATTGTGTTTGGGGGGTCCCAAAAGGGGCCAGCGCCCCTTTTTCTAGGGGGGGCAGTTTTTGCTATTTTTAGTGGATTTGGCTATTTTTAGCGGTTTTCTAAATTAATCCAGGATTAAGGGATTAGGGTTTTGGTATCTACGGAATATTGTATATATACTGTATGGTGAATGGTGAAATTCGATATAATGAATATAAGAAATGTTTTCCCAGTTGAGGGTTTCTGGTATAAATCTATGTGTACTATGTGAATGAGCCATTGATTAATTTCTGTTTTGCTTAAGAATCTATATGCATTTCTTTACTTCACAGGTTTAAAACTTACATGTGGTATCAGAGCTCATTTTTGGCTTCAGAGGGACGCCTTTGTTGCTGAGAATTTGGCTCAGTCTTGATGGATCAAGTTTATCTTGGGTCTGTGATAAACCTGGGTTTAGTGGGAGATTTTGCAGTGGAGATTCATGTATAGAAAGAGGAATGACGAGCTCATCTAGAATTGAGATAGATAAGTTCAACAGTAAAAACTTTGAGCTATGGAATCTCAAGATGGAGGACCTTCTTGTAGACAATGAACAATGGATCGTTGTGGATCCTGGTACACAACCTACTGGTACACCATCTACTGGTACACAACCTACTAGTACACAAACCACTAGTACACCACCTACGGGTATGTCGAAGGAATATTGGGAGAAGTTGGATAGAAGAGCAACGAGTACTATTTGACTCTGCCTGGCAGATTCGGTGTTGTTGAATGTCTCGGGAGAATCTTCAACCAAAGAACTAAGGGATAAGTTGGGGAATTTGTATCAATCAAAGTCCCTGGTAAACAAGTTGTATCATATTAGGATGGAAGATGGAGATTCTATGACAC
>JASDQU010244983.1:24298-37580 GCA_032191745.1 Picea mariana
AAAAAATGATTCACAAGGATGCAGAGTTTAAATGGGATGAAGAAAGGAGAGGATCTTTTAATAACATCAAGACTGCAATATCCCAAGCACTAGTGTGAAGCCCTGACTTTAGAAAGGATTTTTTCCTTTATACCTTTTCTTCCGACCAATCCTTGGTTGCAATACTTACCCAAAAGGATGATGAAAATAATGAGTCCTCGGAATCCTTTATGAGCAACAATATTCAAAGAGCTGAAATAAACTACCCTACTAATGACAAACATGCTTATGCAGTATATAAAGAAGTCAATCATTTCAGATCCTATATCCTAAAGAATCACACCAATGTCATAGTCCCTCACCCTACAGTGAATTCTTTATTCACCCAATAGGAGATTGGAGAAAGGAGGGGGAATTGGATGGCAGTTGTTCAGGAATTTGATCTAGACATAAAACATGCCAAAATAGTCAAAGAACAAGGATTGTGTAAACTAGTTGTTGAGGCCCAAGATCTTATTAACATAGAAGACCCCGGTTAGGAAAATGAGCTATCATTATGGTGCAGTGAAGCCCTATATGTATCTCCCAGATGATAATCCTGGTATGGAAACCTATTTTATCTCCTACATCATGAGTCTTGTTCTGAAAATCTAAACCTTAGAGAAAGGAGAGCCCTCAGGTTAAAATCTGCTCAATATCGCCTCATAAATTATGTTCTTTTCTATGTAAACTATGATGGAGTAATTATTATATGTATTGAACAAGATGATGCAAAAAAGGTGTTGAGAGAACTCCATGACGACCGAGTAGGTGGGCATTTTGCAGGATAAACTATGGCTCATAAAATATTAAGGGTTGGTTATTGTTGGCCCACTTTGTTCAGGGATGCTCATTCATATGATAGGAAATGTAAAACTTGTCAAGTGAGCACTTGTAGGTAAAATAGAGAAGCCATTCCACTCCATCCGGTGACTATATCCAGACCATTGGAGTAGTGGGGAATAAACGTCATAGGAGAAATTACTCCCAATTCTTCAAAATACCATAAATATATCTTGACTACTATAGACTATTTTACAAGATGGACGGAGGCTATCCTTCTCAAACACATTAATGAAAATGTAGTAATACAATTTCTATAACAACAACTAATAATGGGGTTTGGACTACCCTCCATCCTCATTTTTGACAATGCTTCCTACTTTTCTTCCATACACTTGACCAAATTCGCTCTTGAAAAGGGGATCATAATAAGATACTCTGCAAAGTACTATATGCAAGGGAATGGGGTAGCAGAGTCAACTAACAAAAACTTGGTAAGAATTTAAAAAAAGACAATTGATGAAAATCAGAGAAATTGGCATAATTCACTTCATAACGCCCTATGGGCCGATAGAGTAACACCTAAATAATCCCTAGGAAAATCTCTGTACTTTATGGTATATGGGAAAGAAACCATTTTTCCAAATAGATTGTATCTTTCATATTTACAGCTCGCCCAGGTATCAAGAGGTCAACCCTCATCCCCTCTACGAAAAAGGATTGATACCCTTCTCATGCTAGACAAAGAAAGAGAAAAGGATAAGTCTAAGTTCACTGCTAATCAACAGATAGTTAAAAGATGGTGTGACAAGCTTAAGGCCAGAGAAAAAATTTTCGAAGTAGGGGAACTATTTTTTAAATGGAATAAATCAAACAAGTCTAAAGGAAAACACTCGAAATTTCAAAATCTTTGGCTCAGACCTTTCTAGGTATCCGAGAAAATTAGGGCAGGTACATACCGGTTGAAAAATATGAGGGGGGAACCTAACACCCTCCCAATGAATAGCCAAGCCTTAAAACAATACTTCTCTTAAAAACAAAAAATAAAATAAAAATAAATAAATAAAATATGTGAGTCTTTTTGTGTTTTCTTTTAGCATATATTTTGATCAGGATATGTGTGTAGGTTTAGGGCAGGTCGATTGAAAAATCCTATTTATTTTTGTTTTTTTCTTTTGCTCAGTATTTTCTTGTATTTAAGTTGTGTTCTGTAAAACAATGGTTGACTTTAAATATGGTGAAGAAGACTCTGCTCCTAACTTACGCTTACGTACAACAAAAGAGACGATGGGAAAATGAAAATTTCTTAAAGAATATCTATATCTTGTCTTTGCAAAGCATACGAACTTGGTAAGAGATGAAATATTCACCTGGTGGTTTGTTAAATCCCAAAGGTAAATATGGCTAGTTGGAAAGGATCACATGTACCTCTAGACATATCTAGGAAGGATTTCACCTTAATAGTTTCACCTTATAGATAATATACGTCCTCCTCTTCAACTCACTTGTGGCATTTCTTCCTAAAGAAAATGAGATATATTAAAAGGAGTGCAAAGTTCGAGAGGGTATGCAGATAACTTCACTGGGGCTATGGATGCTCACTGGCAGCGGAGAAAGGTTTTTGATGTATGGGTGACTCTACCGTGGCTATGGATGCTCACTGACAGCAGAGCAACACCGTGGAAAGGGAATAATAAAAACTAAAAATGGCCTCAAGTAAATGGATTCCTTACTCCACTCTTGTGAAAGAAGGGCATGGGTCATGGTCAAGAGGAACAAAGGTGGAAAAGGGGTTGAAATCCATAGGTGGATCCAGATTCTCGAACTCGGGAAGTTTTGTATGCATGGATAAGAAATACTCTCTTGAATGAAAATCTAGTTAGTTTTTCAACTAGATTATGCGCAAGCTAAGCTCAAAGGAAGGAGATGAGATTATGTTTTCACCCAAAGAATCGCCATTTGTTGAGCACTCCACACACCCTAAAAGCTTTGTGAATTTTCTTCTCTTTTGGGTACCACTTTGTTTTTTCCCCTCTCTTTAAATTGATTCAATTGTGTAGGGATCATTAAGTTTTCTATTCTTTTGTTTTATCATCGAGCACAGTTGGATTGGTTTGGACTTGTTGAATATATTAAATTCTCTTCTAAAAAACACTTGGCATTTTAACTAAGTATACATAGCGAGAATTTTAAGCCATGCACCCATTATCAGCATCGACACGATCTGCACAGTAAAATCAACCATACGACAATGACAAGCATCGATCGCTCATCGCTGATGTATCATCGACTTTGAAATAATGGAAGAGAAAAGCACCGATCACTAATTATGTCTTATGAAGAAGTTGTCGAAATCTCTTCGATGTATCATCGACATCAGGGAGGTACGAAAAGAAAAAACACTAACATCAACACACCTAACGAACCTATGATCATCGATCACCAATACATTCAGGGTTAGTGATATCCAAAGGAAACCTTAAACTATGAGAAGTATTTACTTTGACACAACGCCAAGCACCGATTATCGATCGGTAATACGTTATTGACATCGACGAACTTCGAGGGATGAAATAATGAAGTAATAAACAAAGAGACACTGATCGCTGATCCTTGACATGTCGTTGACATTGACAGGATAAGCTGAGGTTCCTAGAGCCATGTCTAAAGAAAATCCCCGATTCTGAAGAAAGATTTTAGCGAAGGAGCCAAAATCAAACGCCATGTGTCACGATCATCCTTCCAAGTCAGCATTTCCACATTAGCACTGTACGACAGTCCGGGTCAACATCAGAGCTTTTGCCAAAAGAGGTATTAATGAACGTTGTCTAAGAAAATTGTCGACATCGATGCACTTATAACCGATGGACTAATAGGACATTGATGGTAGGATGGGACATATTTGGTGAAAAATAAGATTCAATTTTGTTATTTAATAGGCCAATCAATGTGTTGACTAACACACATTACTAACCTGCGCTTCGACCAAATATTAGGAGTTTAAAACCATAGATGAACTACTTATCACCCCGCTCCTACACCGCCAGCCTACGATTGCATTTAATCCTGAGCATGATTCATATCTTGTTGATGGATTGTGCAGACCGCATTTATGCCCTGAATTCAAGAACTGACATGACAAGGTAAGTTTTCTCCATTTTTAAATTATAAAGAAAAATTCAAACACAACATTCAATACCCAAGTCTTTCATTACCAAAGAAGTCGAAGGAGTTGGAAAGTGTTTCAAGAGCTCACATTCGATATTTAGAATTCTAAACCAGGTTAATCTTGTGCGAAGAAGAGGTATGATCTATCTGTATCATTTTGGTAGTCACGATTGTTTATTTTTCACTATCATTTCTACAAATCGGTATCTCACTCAATTCTTTGTGCAATAAAATTCCTCCAAGGAAGCCAAGGACCATGCACTCACTAACGACACAAAAACTAAAAGAGGTAGAGGTCAGTGAAGGATCCTCTCCCGACGCTACAAGACAACTCAATTTTTCCACTAAAGTAGAGCCAGTCATCTGAACACCCACCAAAAAGGCATTTCCCCAGCCTCTTGCATTCATTGACACAGAGGAAAGTACTAGATCGAAGGTGGTTCTCCCACAATGGGGAGATTTGTTTAACATAATCAAATGAGAATATTACCTGGAGTTTATACCACACAGTGACCCGAATGTTAAAATGCTTGATGATTAAGTATTCCCAAACATTCGAAAATCCTGCTCACACATGGTAGCCTGTTGAACCTCGGTCTTGCCTTGCATTGAAACTCTAGGGTGGATAATAGACAAAAAAGATACAATAAAATGCATGGTAAATGATGACAATGGTAGATGTGTTGGGTTTTTTCTCCCAATAGAAGTCCATGAATACTACAAAATCAAAGACCTAGAGGAATGGTTAAATACCGAGTTTGTGGTAAAATTCTATGAGTTTCATGACACCAACAGGTTGATGGCCTCATGGTGGAAAGAGGATAAGAAGTTTACGAACATGGGAAATGAATGGTACGGTATGAACAATATTAGAGAGACATATATCTATCTGATGGCTCTGATATATTGATTATATGGGGAAAGGGATTGCACCAAGTTTTTGGAAGCTTGGATTCCCCTAGCATAAACTGTGGCAATCTCCAGTAATAGCTTCAATTGGGGAACAATTATTTCAAAACAAATGAGCACCAACATATTGCAAGCCCAGACGCCAAAGGATGGAGAAACAACATCTTTCCACATGGCGTCATACCTACTGGACATGATCTACGCAAGGAATGTCTTCAGAGGCATGAGTCTGAGATGTCATGTTGCAGAGCTACCCGTGCATGTCTATTTCAACATTCTGTGGGAGAATAGGTACAAGAGATCTTATGCTATCATATGTGATTAATTTATAGCTTGATTTTATGTTATTCTTTTTAAGAAAGAATTCCCAAGGCTTACGTCAACAACCAAAAAGATGATTTCCAAAGTAGGTTACTGGTACCCGAAAGAAACCACCACCTACATCAGAGTGTTTGGGGACACTGGTGCTCCACATTTACTCCTGAATCATGTATTAGACCGGCTCATTGTGGGAGAAATATGCTACCAAACCATTCTTCAAGGCTATAATTTCACTTTGGTAAAAGACAAAAAGAGAGTATTCATACCCTATGGATTTCATGTAGTGTTTTACAAGGTGAACGATACTACACAAGAAAAACAAGAGGGTTTGAGCCAATTTGAGCATAGATTTCCCAAAGGCCAATTTCGTAAACATGACCCAAAGGGCCTAGTACCCTAGCATGCATCACATGTGTCTTTCTGTTGGCCATATTCCCATGATAAGTTTGAAGACGAAATATTTACAGAAGTTGCTCAGGCCTAGGAGGAGGTGCTCCAAATAAAAGCTAACCCCAACATGACGAGATTTAAAGCCATGAAAATGGATGAGTAGGTTGAAATGATAGAACATACAAATCAATAATCCCTCAGGGTTAGGGAAGAAAAAAAAGCAGTAGAAGCCACAGAGGCACAAAGGAGAGGGATGATGCTATTAGAAGAAGCCCAGAGACTCATCCAAAGGTTAGAAAATGATCCCCAATTAAACCCTTTGATAGAACCCATAAGGGTCATCCCGGTCGACATAATCAATATCGAATAAGAGCTAGATGGCTTAGAGTCAACCCCATTGGAGGAGACTGCTCATCCAGAAAACCCAGGCATTGTGTTGCAAAAGGCAAGGTCGTCGGTCGCTGCTATAGCACAGTTGGGGGAAGCATGAAAATCGAGTGGGATAGATGTGTCTGACGTCCTTGTAGACCTATTTACCATATACGATGATGAGGAAATCTCAGGGGTTTCACTCATAACCCCAGTACCAATCAAAGAGGAGGGAGAACCAGGGGAAACGTCTGCTCTAAATCACAAATCTTGGACATCAATTCCACAAGAAGGTGACGACAAGGTCAGAAGCATGCTAGACACTGAATTTATCGACCAATTGGGAATTCAACCTAATATGGAAAAATCCAAGGCAGAGTTGGGCTCTGGTGAACAGGAATAAGAAATGCATGGACCAAAGATCGACACCTCAATAGCCAATCCTCCAGTAAATGATGATCCTTTTCATCTCTTCCCATCTATAGCTGAGACTCCACTAGTCGACAAACCCCAGCAGGAGGTCGAGTCACCAAGACATACAAAATTACCCCCTGCTAAAGAACTACAAGACCCAATCATAGAACACATATATATGGTAGGAAGCCTAGGAAACACTCTAACCTAGGGAGACCAACAAATTCCTGAGCCAGTGGACGAGGTCATCAATATGAAAGTGATCGCTTATGATAGAAAGAGGAAGTTTTTGATGAGAAGGACAACCAAGAAAAGGAGGCTCACTCTTGATAGCACACTCCTCATTACCACAGAAGAAACACTTCTCAACAAAAAAATGCTAAGACAACTGAGGTGATCGAGGTGGGAATGGATATTACTGATGCAACGCTAGACAGAGAAAAATGGGATGAAGAGGAATTAGTAGCCACAAAGAAGGAGATGGATCATTTACTCCATCTAGCGAAGTATTATTAGGATTCCATGCAGGAAATAGTATTCCTGAGGAGTGAGTTCAGAGAAACATATGCATAATTCACAAACAAAAGAAATATCTTCATCACCTGCATAGCCAATTTTCAAGAGGATACTCTCATGGGGTTGGAAACTTGTAAAGATGTGCAGAGATGGTATGAAAAGGCACATTAGGCCTTAGAGAGGATTGACTATATTAGTGCAGTACAGAAAGGATGAGACTCAGAAGAGCACTACATCTAAGTACTGATGGATAGAAACATCTCCCGAATAAGGAATGCAACTGAATACTGGGTGAGCATGGTCCAAGAACCTCAACAGAAGATATAGGAAATGTGGGGAGAATGCAAGAAAATATGGGAGAAGATAAATCGAGATATGGAAAACATTAGCCTACCAAAATTATTCATCCCACCAGAAAATTTCACTGATTTGGATGACATAGTCAAATGACATGCATAGCAAGACATGGGAGGCAAAGATCTCATAGATTTCAAGTATGACTCCAGGTCAAGTAAATAAGTTCGTGGAATACCCAATCAAATCCCTCAAAGTTCTACAACCTTAAGTGTCAAGCTCATCATGTATAGAGAATGAGTAGTGGATATAAAGGAAGTCTTCTTCACACCAATGGATCAACATAGGTTTCCCTATGCAAACACATGCAAAGACCTTTTCTTCAAGTGGGAAAAGTATGAGAGAAATCATCCACTACAGTAAAAAATTGGATGATCTCAAGAGAATGATTAGATAAAGTCTTCCACGTGTCAATTTTGTTTTACTTAACACAACTTTCACCAGTTATTTTTAGCTTACCGATCCTTTATAAATAGGGAGATCAACCTTGTGCAAAAGGTCGATGGTTTTTGGAAAGACCTTTTTTGTTTAAAATTGTAAAAGAATTATTTCTGTGCAACTTTAATTAAGAAGTTTTGTTTATAACCAAAGACAATTTTTTCATCTAAAGTGTCAACTTGATTGGATCGAGGAGGGATTATTTCCATCTTTGAGTCTGATAGTGTTGTTGTATTGAGTAAGATTATTTGTATCTATTGTTAATTTATCTTTCAATATTATAATAGTTCTTTTATTCTAGATGATGGAAATAAATCGATGTGTTGATATGTGATTGATAGTAGAGCTAAGATAACTAATTTTCTTACACTCATCTTTGTTACATATTTGTTTTCCGTTCTACAATTGTTATCTCAATCAATGATGAATGTTCACAAGAAAAATGATTATTGCTAAGCTTGAACTAGGTATGATTATCGTTGTCTCCACACTGAGGTATAAGGGTTATCCTAAGCTCAACATTCTTCAGTCTTTAGTAATTTCCCTTTATCAGTTGGCTTATGCCATAATCTTTGTTTTACCTAGATTATTCAAGAGTATAAAAATACAAAAAGAGAATCACTTAACCTGAAGGAGAAACTTTTCATAGAAAGATACACCTATCAGTTACCCATAAATCCCATCGATAAAATGGCCAGATCAAAGATCTGGAGAATCATTCCACTCATCAAACGCTTAGGAGTCTGATTGGGCCTCTTAAGCGGGTTTGGTTCCTACTGTTGATTTAAAGTATTTTTGACCCCTCAATAAGGTGGAATAGGTCTAATATAGTATTAAATAATAGCCACTATGGTAGTTAGATATAATAAATGTAAGAGGACTTACTAGAAGGTTATACTTCTAGAAGGTTCCTCCTTTAGAATGTGCCTAGGTAGTTGGTAGCACTATATAAAGGGGTTCAAGCAATGTAATGGGATATGAATAGAAGTATTGTATTTGGATTGATAGATCAACATAAGGAAGCCCCCTCGAAGAGGCAAGTGAACAAGAGGGGATCCCTTCCATAATAGGATCCATTGTATGGTGTTTCCCTACCTCAATGGTTTTATTATAATAAAAGTGTGGTTTCTTCTATATTGCTCTGTGGATCTATTGTGTATTCAGTATTTATGGTGATTATATTTGTAGATCTATTTAGGTACTTAAAAATTGGTATTAGAGGACTTTATTTGGTCAGAAGTGTGGGATTTTTTTTTATTTTTGTAGATTTTTTCGGAGAAGAAAAAGAGGGACGTGAAATTACGGAAAATTTATGTATATTCTGTGCAAAATTTGTAGAAACCGGTTGTATATCTGAGTTCCTCTTAGGAAAACACCCAATTTAAAAAACAAATCTTCCTAAACAGAGTAAGTGAAGTCAAAATATCAACATTTTAAAATATGTAATTTTTCAGGGTTTTTTTCGAGGATGACGACACGTTTGTTTGATTTTTGTAGCACTTGGAGGTTGAATCTGCTAGAAAAAATTACAGATCTGAGTTCCTCTTTCAAAAATAGTTGATTTCAAAACACAAAATCACCCAAATTGGAGCTCCTGGAGTGAAGATAATGTTGATTTAAAATTAGCCATTTTTGGGAGTTTTTCGTGATGACAATGGGACTCAGAACTCATAATTTTTAACAAAGTGCTCAGATTGCTACCAGACTAGTGCCATTGAATAGATAATTTTAAGATATTTATTTTAGTATATTATATGTGGTATTTGAAATGGATATTCAACTTATCATGGAAATTATAAAGAAGATTGAAACCCTTGAGCACCATCTCCAAGAGGGTCTATAAGTTGTCAGGGACAATTGTCCCAAGGTTCAAAGGTCCTTGCCTCACACACATGAGAGATATCTTATGGAGGACATTAAGGATGCATATAATCAAGAATTATATGTTTGGTATGATTTTGAGGCTGATTGTGATGATTGGTATATGGATAGTTGTCAGTTTTGGGATGACAACCACTTTCATATTTTATTTGATGACTCTACTCCACCTTCTGTAGAGAAAATCAATGTGACAAATCAGGAGCCAATTATGATTACTGGTGTCGATCCTACATATTCTACAGTGGTATTATTCCTTCTATATCCAGTTAAAACCCTTCCCCACTATGTGTATGGATATTCTTATTTGGATCCACATGACAGGTGTCGGTCTTTGTAACATCATTTTCAGTTGGTTATTAGGTTCTGCTATCTTCCACATGGATTTCACATGAGCACTTGGGCAGGAGACCTTGGTTTACAATGGTGGTTGGACTTGTTGGCTATATGTTATATTCTTTGTGTGTGTGTGTGTGGGCGCGTTAGGTTCGACAATTGCGTTTGGGGGGTCCCAAAAGGGGCCAGCGCCCCATTTTTTTGGGGGGGTGGTTTTTGCTATTTTTAGTGGATTTGGCTATTTTTAGCGGTTTTCTAAATTAATACAGGATTAAGGGATTAGGGTTTTTGTATCTACGAAATATTGTATATATAATTTATGGTGAATGGTGAAATTCGATATAATGAATATAAGAAATGTTTTCCCAGTTGAGGGTTTCTGGTATAAATCTATGTGTACTATGTGAATGAGCCATTGATTAATTTCTGTTTTGCTTAAGAATCTATATGCATTTCTTTACTTCACAGGTTTAAAACTTACATGTGGTATAAGAGCTCATTTTTGGCTTCATAGGGACGCCTTTGTTGCTGAGAATTTGGCTCAGTCTTGATGGATCAAGTTTATCTTGGGTCTGTGATAAACCTAGGTTTAGTGGGAGATTTTGCAGTGGAGATTCATGTATAGAAAGAGGAATGACGAGCTCATCTAAAATCGAGATAGATAAGTTCAACAGTAAAAACTTTGAGCTATGGAATCTCAAGATGGAGGACCTTCTTGTAGACAATGAACAATGGATCATTGTGGATCCTGGTACACAACCTACTGGTACACCATCTACTGGTACACAACCTACTAGTACACAAACCACTAGTACACCACCTACGGGTATGTCGAAGGAATATTGGGAGAAGTTGGACAGAAGAGCAACGAGTACTATTTGACTCTGCCTAGCAGATTCGGTGTTGTTGAATGTCTCGGGAGAATCTTCAACCAAGGAACTAAGGGATACACGTTGGGGAATTTGTATCAATCAAAGTCCCTGGTAAACAAGTTATTTCTTCGAAAGAAGTTGTATCATATTAGGATGGAAGATGGAGATTCTGTGACAGAACATCTAAATGCCTTTAATACTCTGGTAAGTCAACTTGTCTCTATTAATATTACGATTGCAGAAGAAGATAAGTGTATTACTTTGTTATGTTCTTTGCCAAACTCTTGGGATAATCTGGTTGTATCAATTGGTAGTACCACTCAATCTACATTGAAGTATGAGGATGTAGTTTCATCCTTGTTATCTGAAGAGATGAGGCGGAAAATCATGGATAGTCATAGCACATATGCTTTATTTGTAAGAGGTCGTAACCAAGACAGGAATCCTGGTAAGCCTTTGGGGGGGAGATCTAAATTATAGGTAGATCTAAGTCTCCAAGAAAATCTTTGAGGAAATGTTGGAAGTGTGGTAAAACAGGGCATTATAAGAAAGATTGCAAGTCTAAGAAGCTTGATAAACCAAAGGGATTTGATAGTAACTCTTCCACAGAGGCGAAAACCTCCACTAAAGAAGGAGGTGATGTTTACCTGGCATCTACAAGTACACATGCATACCGTGATTATGGTTGATCGACTCAGGTGTGTCATACCATATGAATCCTCATAGGGAGTGTTTCTTTGAATATGAAAAATACGATGGTGGTGATGTATTCCTAGAAGATGACTTGACAACCAAAATGTTGGGACATGTAAGTGTTAAGTTGCTGCTAAAAGATGGAAGGATTAGAACTCTCCCTGGGGTTCTGCACATTCCAAAACTAGCGAGGAGCCTAATATCTGTAAGCAATATGGATGATGCAGGAGTGGATATTGTATTTTGAAATAACACTTGCAAGATGGTACGAGGAGCAATGGTGTTGGCGAGGGGAGTTCGGTGTGGAGCTCTGTACAAGTTTCTAGGAAGCACTTATACTAATGGGTGTAATAGTTTTGTTGTCCCTGAGTAGAGAAATAAAGAAGACAAGACCAATATTGTCCTTGGAAACAAGACCATGCTGTGGCATCAAAGAGTGGGACATATTGGAGAAAAGGGACTTCAAACACTACACGGTAAAGGTATGGTTGAAATTATGTCTAATTGCACTCTAGATTTTGATTTCTGTGAACATTGCATATATGGTAAACAAAATTGAATAAGATTCCCATATGGTGCTACAAGAGAAAAGGGGATCTTAGAATTGATACACAATGATGTGTTTGGACCTGTTCCTATTCCATCCCTAGGTAAATCTGTGTATTATGTTTCATTCATAGATGATTTCTCAAGGAACACATGGATTTATTTTCTTAGAAAGAAATATGAGGTATTTGATAAATTTAAAGAGTTTAAGGATCTGGTAGAAAATCAGACAGAGAAGAAAATAAAGGTATTGAGAACAGATAATGGTGGGGAATTCTACGGAAATGAATTCGAATAATTCTGTAAGAAGTGTGGTATACCAAGGCAGAAGACTACTACATACACTCATCAACAGAATGGAGTTGTAGAAAGGATGAATAATACACTGATGGAAAAATCAAGGAGCATGCTCAGTGGTGCCAAGTTAGGACAAGAATTCTGTGCAGAGGCAGTGGGTACATCATGTTAACTGGTCAATCAATCACCCTCATCAGTGTTGGATGATAAAAATCCACATGAGGTGTGGACTGGAAAGAAACCCTCTATTGAACATCTTAGAGTGTTTGGTTGTGATGCTTATGTAAATGTTCCAAAGGAAAATAGGAGTAAGCTGGATAATAAATCTGAAAAGTGTATCTTTATTGGTTATAAATATGTTGTGAAAGGTTATAAGATTTGGATCCTAGAAACTAAGAAGACTGTTTACAATTGAGATGTTGTTTTTAGAGAGGTAAAATATGTTTCCAAACAGGAGTTCCTACTAAGGAAAGAGGAACCTGAGAAAATAGAGCTTGAGTTGGATGATGCAAAATCTGAATCATCTGAAGAAGAAGAAGAACATCATACCCTAGTATTGAGGAGATCAGTGAGAGAAAGAAGACAACCAAAAAGGTATAGTCCACCTGATTTCCATTCCAATTTTTCTTTATCTATTACTGATGATGATCCCAGAACTGTCAAGGAAGCAGTGAATTTAGAGGATAGTAAACTATGGAAGAAGGCCATGGTTGAAGAAATGGATTCCTTGGATAAGAATGAGGCATGGGATATAGTTGAGTTTCCAGCTGGAAGAAAATCTGTTGGTAGTAAATGGTTCTTTAAGAAGAAGTTAATGCAAAAGGTAAAGTGGAGAAATACAAATCTCGGTTAGTAGAAAAAGGTTATTCCCAGGTAGAGGGAATTGACTTTGGTGATATTTTTTCTCCTGTTGCTAAGTTAACTTCTATTAGATTTCTTTTATCTATTGTTGCTACTTTTGATCTTGAAGTGGAACAGAT
>JASDQU010244983.1:57951-91933 GCA_032191745.1 Picea mariana
TTTGAACCTTCAATTTTGTGATCATTTGTTCTAGTTCTTGAGTGTCTTTTTTCTTATCTAGTTCTGCTTGTAGTTTCTTGTTTTTCTTCTTTTCTCTTCTGATAACTTCTATGGCACTCATTAATTCTTCTCGGAAGTCAACTTCTGCCTCTTCAATTTCTTCTTCATAAGCTTCTGCATATTATTCTTCAGAGTCTTCTTTATCAGAGTCTTCTACTGCCATGAATAAAACTCTCCATGTTTCACTGTCACTGACTTCATCTTCATTTGATGATGAGATGTCTTCTTTGGTGCACAAGTTTTTCTTGAAAAATTTCTTTGTAGTTCTTTTACCTTTATATGTTTGTCTGCCTTTTGAGTAACCTTCAACATTTCTCTTTTTCTTATGAGGATATTTGTTAGAAAAATGACCAATACCATCACAATTAAAACAAATTAAAGGAAGCTTACCTCTGTACTTACCATTGGTTCCCTTGTTCAGTCTTTTGACGAAGTTGGCCACTTCATCATCTTCCGAGACGTTGCTACTGCTGCTATATTCTTCTTGTTCCTTTTTCTTTTTCTTTGATCTTTTGGATACTTTGAAGGCTTCTTTTTTTACATCTGGATTTTCTTGTTCAGTTCTCATCTCATATGCTGTGAAGATTCCATGTAGTTCATCCATGCTTATTGAGTTTAGATCCGATCTTTCTTCTAGTGATGATATCTTAGGGTTGAATCTCATAGGGAGAGATCTTAGTACCTTTTGAACAATTATAGATTCTTCAATTTCTTCTCCCAATCCTATGATTGCATTCACTGTTTCATCGACTCGTAAGAAGTAGGCTGCGATATCTTCATCTTCCTTCATTTTTAATTGTTCGAACTGACCTCTGTAAGTTTCAAGCTTTGCTTCTTTGACTTTTGAATCTCCTTCATAAATATTTCGAAGCTTGTCCCAAATCTCTTTAGCATATTTGCAATGTGCAACTTTGGTGAATATCGTATCACTGAGACCATTCAAAAGTGCATTTATGGATTTGGAATTATTCTCACCGAGTTTCACTGCTTTTTCATTTGTTGGTGGAACTGCTGGTGCTATGTATCCATCTACAATTGATTTCCAAACTTGAAATCCCTATGCCTTTATATATGTCTTCATCCTTATGCTCCAAAAAACATACTTCTGTCCATAAAACTGTGGCATTCCATTTTTATACGAGTTGGTACTCCCCATGATATACCTTTCAGTGGTTAAACCGATTTCTGAAGGAACCTGCTCTGATACCAATTGTTGTATTACTGAGAAGGGGGGTTAATCAGAAATAGCATAATTATAATCATTTTTCTTCAAATGTTATATCAATGTAGAATTATTATCCAATAATGAGCAATAAGAAATAAACAATCACACACATACACAATACACCAGTGTTTTATGTGGAAACCAAAATCGGGAGAAAAACACAGAATACTTTTTCTTATATGTATTGAAGAATTACATTCATTGGAAGCACCAACTTCCTTTTTTTTCCAACTGCAACTGGAAGGAGGATCCAACCCCCTAGTTTCTTAGGATACAACCTGAGGGAAGCTCCAACTCCCCAATTCTCTGGCTACAACTAGAAGGAGGCTACAACCCCCAATGTTCTCTGGATACAACCGGAAGGTGCCTACAACCACCTATCCTTGCCCCATCCTGCCACCCTAAAGTAGAAGTAGAATGGTGGAACCACTATCACACTATCACTGTGAGATATACCGCTGTAAACCTGCACCAATAAATCTGAACCATGCATCAACCATGCATCAACATGTACCTCAACTTGTAATCAACCTGTACCATAAACAAGTGAATCCAACCATGTACCAAGTATGTACCAATAATGTGTCAACTACTCATCAACTATGACTCATCAACATGTACCAACATCATCAACTATACACCTCATGTATGTGCCAACTCATCAACTACTTGTCTCAACCATGTACTCAACATGTACCTCAACCAAAAGCCCTCATAAATTTCATCATCCAAATCTGATTTGTAGCTCTGTAATAGACCTGGTGTATATGATCACATTCCTACAAAACTTCCTTAACTTTAAAAACAAGAGACTAGCATTTTTATCAAACTTTTCTTTAGTCTCACATGCCTAGTTTTGGATTAGTCAACAACCCTCACTTGAAGTGATCATAACTTTTAACCTGTAATGTATAAAGATCTAAAACTGATATACAATGTTCTTTAGTGTTTTTTATGCAATTCATCCAAGTGTCACTACTTGGAACCTCTCAGAAAAGGAGTTATAGAAAAAATGACATACCTTGCTGAATTTTGGCTTATTCTAGAGAGAAACATTGTAGAGCGTGCCCCGCACAAAAAATTTGATGAATTGATATCAAAATGTTAAAAAACATACTAAATACTATAAAATAACCAATGCATTTGGTCTCACTGAATTTTGTTCTGTTATGAAGAAGTAATGACGTTTTTCCTCGAAACACCTGATTTTGACTAGTTTCAGGACTGACCACAAACCCTATTTTCGACGGAGTGTAACTCCAAAAATACAACGACCCACAAGTTGAATTTTTTACCATAGATACTTGGATATGTTTTCTCACTTTCTTATCTATTTCACATTCTGAATCATTATAGAAAATAATTTATAGCCAAAATGGTGAGATGACCTGTAAATAACATACCTTAGAAAGCACCATCAAAAGAATTTATCCTTCCTTGCATTTCGGCCTTATTTTCTTCACCTTCACTCAGAATTCCAGTTTAGTTATCCTTGGTTACCTCAGAAACATATAGATATTCAATATTCTCAAGTGTGTTTCAAATGAGAGAGCCTTGCCTCTTATTTATACTCTCCAAGTGGCTTCCTTAAAAACATCTTCTAGGTCACTTGGCCCACTTTCCTTATTTTAGGGTTGGTTCCACTTCTAATTTCGCCATTAAATTTATTATTGAAATAATTTATTTTGTATTCACTTTGAATTATAATACACTCATCACTTCACTTTATTATTTACCTTTTAAAATCTCTTAGACCACTTTGACTACTTTGACCTTTTGGGGCTTCTAGATGACATATGAGGGTCCTCCAACTTTGTAAGGCCATAACTCTCAAACTGTGAGGAGTTATGTGATGTTCTACATACCAATAGAAATGGCATGACATGTACTATCCATATAGAATAGTATTATCTAAAAATATATCATAACTCATACCGTTACCCATCAAACAAACTTGGGTCCATTACCGAAACCTGGGGTCTCCAACTTCTCATGGCCATAACTCTCTAACCGTGAGGAATTATGTGATGTTCCACATACCACCGGAAATGACATGACAATAAATATCCACCTAGGATATTTTCCCTAACAAATTCTCTTTCCTTCATCTCATTATTCCACAATTAAGCATGGGTTCTCTTACTCCACAAAACATCTTCCCGTGAGGGCTTTCACCATAAGGGGACCACTTTGGAGTTCATCCATATTTACTTCTTATCAAGATGAAAAAACAATAATGAGTCATATTTACATCAAACAATATTGGTTCCATTACCCAAACCTTTGTGCTACGGGGATTTCTTCAAGGTTGACATCAATGACAACCAACCTTAATCAACATGATCAAGGGTATGGACAAGGAGAGCTTGGTGAAGCTGCTGCACTACATCCATGGCTGTAAGTAACACTTTGTTCTCATCAATATAAATTCATGCTTGGCCTGTTTCCTTTGAAGTTTTTTGTATAGGATCTGTTACACCTCAAAATTACTCACTTCGATAGTGTTGAAAGTGTCATCATTACAAGTGTTGTAAGTGTCGCATCTTGTCCGCAAGTGTCACATCTTGATCACAAGTGTTATAAGTGTTGCTAACATCATAAGATAGATCAATATTTGAGATAATCTCAGTAGAGTAGGAAGTCTTTTGTAACTTTGTTTGTTTTACAGGACCTATCAAGGAGCTCAGGATCGAAGCTCAGCCAGGAAAGTTAGTGTCCACGTTAAGCACTTTTCTGTCTCAGCCTTAAAGAGTTAGGGACCTCGAGAGAATCCACTTGTCTGCAGGGGGATTTCTCTTCAACAGAAATTGGCGACTCCACTGGGGAATAATCGAAGCTTTCAGTTTTGGTTTTCCTCACAGATCTTGTCTTAGCCTTTGTTCTTTTAGACCTTATTCATCCCGTATTTCTAAATGAATGTGTTGATTGAATCCTCATTCCATCACATACACTGTGAATGCCAAAGTTTGACTGAGTTTTTTGGTTTTTTGAGCATTTTTCTCGACTTTAAGACACTAGTGCCCCCTTGCCCATGTTATCAGAGTGTTGGCACTCCCTGTTGGCCTTACACAGAGCGTTATAACGCTTTGGTGTTCCTTACACCGGAGCGCTACCCCTTTTTTGTGCAACACCTTCTATGGTTTCATTACCTGAATTTCAATTTTTGTTTTTGACACTTGCTCAAAGTCTTATCATCTCAGTACATCCTTGTTTTGGCCTTCAATGCTTTGTCTTATAAGGATTCATCATCTTTTGTTTGTATTTTTTGATATTTATCCTTACTTTGCAATAACTCTTTTTCCTCGACGATTTAGAGTCAATTTGTCATTTTCTTCTCATTTATCTGATTGAGTGAAAACTTTGTAAGGAGATTCAAAGATCTTTTGTATCATTTCCATTTGATCTTTGAGGTCATCTTGTCTAAACCTTTCTTTATTTTTGAGTTTTTTGTTTTTCTTTCTCTTGTTTGATTGCAACAAGGGTGTTTTTTGTTTATGTGGAGTTTGCTTCCGGTTGCTTCAATCTCACAGATCTTGCAGTCTGATTAGCATAAGAAGCTTTACATTCAACTGATCATTAGTCACATATAAACAATTTAGCATTGTATTGGATTCCTTATTGAGGACTATTGCATGAGGTCATTGCATCTTGGTGTTTGAAAGTGAAAGGAAAATCCTTCTCCTTCCCTTAAAATAGACATTCATTGAAATAAAAGACTGCTTATCATTTCTTGTGCATGTTTTGGGAACTGAGTCATAATATCATCAGTATTCACTCTCATACACCTATGAGTAAACAATAGCCACTAAAATCAACGCTAAACTAAAATTTATTAGACTTTTTACATTTTTTTAGGAAAACCTACATTAGCTTAAGGTGTAGGGCTTTGGAATAGGTTGAAAGGATAACTTTACAAAGCTATCAAACAAACTTAGTATCTTGTGGTAGGGAGAGTGAAATCCAATTGTCGTATAGGCTTTCTAGCATCCCCCTCTCACACAAGGGTTATGCACGAGGTCGCACTCGGGGGAGCTATGGGGATTATCCCTCCATGGTTTGACTGATTGTAGTAGTCGGATTGTATTATGGGGGTTGCTTGAAGGTATACCCACAATGTTGAGTGGAAGCCTTTCAAGTTGATTTTGGGCTAGATACCCTACCCTTATGTTTGGATTGGACTATCGATTGTACCTTCCTAGGGGATGACTGTGAGTTGGTGACCTTAGTAGCCACAATATTTAGGGTCTTACACAAGGTGACGGTGAAGGGAAGTCTCACTGTACCTGTAACAGACATTTGTTAAACTCACTCAGGCTCCTTGGAGGGTAAATCCATAATTACTGTGTGGAATCTTGCACCAAGGCATAAGTCGGTTAAGCAAGTCACCAATGTAACTGATCCACCCACTCTATCCCTGCCCCTTCCAATTTTGATCTCGCAACGTTGGATTTCATCACCAACTAGTGGTTTCATCGTAGGAAGGTTTGTTTGATTGATTGCTTCTCAGATTCATAGCATGTGTTGTTTGTTTTACTTAGTGGACCTTAGGTCGAGTCAGTATTAATGGCATCAACTCTTGAGAGTACCAACGGAGGGACCCCTTGTCCCGGGGAACCTTACACCTTTCCTTATTTTGGAAACTTTGGTCCTCCGTATATTGCCACACTGAATCTTCCAGGACTCACCATCGAATTACTAGATTGGTTGTTCCCCACTCCAATGATCTCGAATCCTCCCAATGTTTCAACTGCAACTAATACTTTAGATGCCAATACACCACCCACACATCAACCTCATGTCGACTTTTTTCCTCCTTCACCCATTACGTCTCCTTCCCTTTCTCCTTCTTCGCCTAGCGAAAGCTCTAAAGAAAGTAGCCAGGTTGATCAGAAGAAGAAGAAACAGAAAGAGAAGAAGAAGAAGATCTTGAAAAATACCAAATCTCCAACAACATCTGATGTTGGATCCAAGCAACCAACTACTGTTAATAGTACTGGGAGTGTTGATGAAGTCAACAAGATTAAAATGAATAATCTGAAACCCAAATTCCCTTGCAACCTTTGTAAGGGTGACCACTTTCTGAGGGATTGCCTCGGTCTTATCAAGGTCTTAGAAATGTGGTCTTCCACATCATCAGCCCCTGCTGGGTATGCTGGTGATGCCCTGTCAACTAGTGATGTTAAGGTTGGTAAGAAGAATACAACTGTCAAGTTTCCTTGCATGTTATGAAAAGGTGATCATTACTCTCACCTTTTCCCTCATATGGATGAGGCTTCTTCTCTTTTGGAAAAGATTCAACTTCCAGTTGTTTGACGTAGGTTTTCCCCCAACCTGTCATTAGCTAATGGACTGGTCAATCCGGTTCCATCCCCGGTCAGTCTAGTTGATCAGATGGTCAATCTAGTTTCCTCCTCGATTGAACCACAAACCCAAGTAGTTGATCCAGTTCCTTCATTGATCAACCCCACTCTTCATCAAAATAGTGTAACTCAAGTGGTCGATCCATTTTCATCCTTGGTCAATCCCACTCTCCCATTAGAGGGTGACACCAAAGTGGTTGCTCTGGTTACATCATCGATCGATCCCACTCTTCCCTTGACGAGTGCCAGAGTGAATGATCCAGTCCCTTCCTCGGTCAATCCCACCCTTCATTCGAAGAGTGCCAAAGTGGTTGTTTCAGTTACATCATCGGTCAATATTTCTCTTCCTTTGAAGAGTGCCAACGTGGTCGATCTAACCCCATCATCGGTCGATCCTACTCTCCCTCTAGACAGTAAACCTGATATTGCCCACGTTTTTCTCGTTGATACAAAATCTACTGTGCCAAGGGGCATTCCTCCTTCTCCTGCGAAAACCCCTCCAAGTAATGAGGCCATCCTTTTTGATTGGGGTGTGCTAATTAGACCTCCTCTTCCCTCTCACATTCCTTTCCAGATTACAGTACAGGTTTGTGGTCAGGACGTTCCTCAAACACTGATAGATGAAGGTATGTCTGTTAGTATTTTGTCTTCTGTTGCTTGGCACGCTTTGGGTTGTCCTCATCTTGTGCCAGTTACAAAGAATCTATTAGCTTTTAATAGAAGAACTAGCCAACCATTAGGGACCCTTCCTTAGTTTCCTGTAACTTTGGGAGGGAAAATTGTCTTTATTGATGTCATGGTAGTCCGAGACCCCTTGGATTTCTCTTTAATCCTTGGGCGAGATTATGTCTATGCCATGAAAGCTATTGTATCCACTCTTTTCCGTGTGATATATTTCCCTCACGATGGAAGAATTGTGACTATTGATCAACTTTCATTCATCGGTCCTGACTGGATTACCTCCCTAAATGGTTCTTATATGCAGACAGTATCACCCCTGCCAGATGTTAATTATGTGGCATTTTATCCCATGACTTCAACTTCCAATGATTTAGATCCAGTAGTTGACATGGTGATATCTTCGGTAGGGCTATTGGAGCCTGATCTCCTTACCCCTGTTGTGACCCTCGACATGTGTTCCTTCTAGAGTAATGTTCTTCCATCCAGTGAAGATCTCTTGGAATCCATGACTGAGTTTTGTCCCTTGACATGGTGTCCTTCCAGGGCATTATCCTCTTGGAATCCATGATCAAGATGGAGCCATGAGCATAGTTTTCTTCTCTGTGGAAAGCTCATTAAAAAATGAAACAAAGGTCTTGAGCATAGTTTACTTCTTTGTAGCAAGCTCATTAAAAAATGAAACAAAAATCTGGGGATTGAACCCGGAACCTTGAGCATAGTTATTTTCCTATGTCAAGCTCGTTAAAAAATGAAACAATCACCTCTCCCTTCAAGTTGAGTCTTTCACCAGATATCATAAATGTCGAGTCGAGTCTTTCGTTAGGTCTTGTTTTTGAACCTTCATTTCATCCACCTGTATCCTTGTTCTCCATCTAGGACAAAAATTGGTGACAACCTCAAAGTCAATGAATGAATTGAAGCTTGGAGGGCATGTCTCTAGCCTTTGATGTTCATTCGGGAGTCAAGTCACTAGCTTTCAAGCTGGGGGCAGAGTACCGAGCTTAGTCTTTGTTCTTTCTCGCACTCGTAAAAAATATGAGAATGTAACCGAGCAACCTTTTATCTCTTTTTTGGGCTCGCATGGATATATGAAAAAGGAACCCCCTAGAGTCTTCTTTAAGTTCTTTTCAGACTTTCTAAACATGAAAAGATTGTCGAGTGATCTTGCTTCCTTTCACACTCGTTAAAAGGTTTGAAAGGGCATCTTTCAAGTGGTAGTTTATCTTTTTTTCGACCTCATGAGATTAACATTACGAAAAAGGACCACATTGGAGTCGTCTTTAAGTCATTTTCAGACTCTCTAAATATGAAAAACCACTGAGTTTACCTTCTCTGGACTTGTTAAACAATCATACATTGAAGGGCCCATATGGGACTGATGTCTTACTTCTTCCAGTTCGTTAAACAAAGGAAGAGGAACTTATCGAAGGTGAGTTATATCGAGCATGTGTTACCCTCCTCGAGCTTGTTAAATTAAAAAGAGGTACTTGTCTATCTGGATGGGGGAAAAATTGAAGGAAGCAAGCCAAACAGTTTTTGAGAACATTACTAGTCACTCTTAGAGTCTCCCTTGAACATGACACTTTGTCTTTGCATACATTGTAATCCATTGATCCTCTGCACTGAACCAATCCTCTGAGTTTCTTTACTCCTTTGGGTCACCCGAAGAAATTCACAGTATCCATTGCATCATCATGTTTTGGTCAATGTCACATTTTTGCTATGGTGCCTCAGTGTTCAAGGGAAGTATCTGCCTCAATAGTCAGCCATCACAAATATCTTGTTTCAATACCTGTGTCAGTCTATGTTCATTTGATCTACCAATTTACATAACTGTGTCAATTTTGTGTCGTTGATGGGGGATACATCAAGGCCCTCCTGCGATGAGTCTATTCCTGTCGACTTCAACACATTATCTGGGAACTAGACTTAGAAACCAGTTAGTACCTTGGGACCTGCATGCCTCAATGGCAGGCCTCCTCGCATCCGACAGTGGGCTTACATCATTGACCTCTGATCGGATGATTCCATGAATGTTTGACTTCATCTCATCTATTCACATTCATTGGAATGTACTAGGGTACCTTGGGAATCATTGACATCAATGGTGATTTCTCTCGCGCTTGTTAACGATTTACATCATTGACCGATAATCAAGTGGTTTCTACCATGTTCGACATCAGTACATCTATCCACATGGTTAGATTCATACTACATCAAGATCAGTAAGAAGACCCTGGGTTGAGTCATCACTCTTATATGTACTTTGCCCAGGTTGTGAAGGAGTTTCTTTTGAACAATGACACATATACTGTTACATAGATCCACTTTGTATTGGTCGTGGCTATGTCTTTTCATCTCATAGATCCACTGTGTATTCTTCATGGCTATGATCAATTCAGGTCATAGGAGTATATATCCACACTGTATCATCGGTGGATATACCTTTTATCAATATAATTATGGATCTGCAGTGTATTTTATGGCGGCCATATCTTGTAAGTCTTTATCACCCAAGCATAGGTAAGCTTGCCTTGGGTTTGAAACATGTCATAATATTTGTTGGATGTTTGTGTGCAACTTCTATCAAGTTCTCTGTGTCTATACCCTTGCTTAAAAAATTCTACAAAGTACTTCGGTCATCACGTCTTCTAACTTCATACTTTGGGGGGCAATCTGTTACACCTCAAAATTACTCACTTCGATAGTGTCGCAAGTGTCATCATTACAAGTGTTGTAAGTGTCACATCTTGTCTGCAAGTGTCGCATCTTGACCACAAGTGTTATAAGTGTTGCTAACATCATACTGCCTTATTTCCTATGTCGTGCCTCCAACGACATGACAGGGACACTTAGGACACCTCAAAGACTAGTTTTGAAGAGGAGGAATCAATATACTAGAAGTACAATCCTTTTGCCACTGAAAGAACCACTCAAAAATGGGTTTTGGAGGGGAGCGCTCCCCTATACACTGTCAGGGAGTGATGGTGCTCCCTGGCCTTCTTTGGGGGAGTTTTATAACGCTCTGGTGCCCCTTTTGGGGCAGAGCTACCTTTTCTGGGCGAAATTTGGTTTGTTGAGAAGAATGAGGGAAAGATCCCCTCAATATATGAGGGTGGTTGGATTCAAATATGATCTCAAGGCATGATCTTAGGGAATAACCTCAACTGAAGGAGAGAAATCCTCAACTTATCCCAAATATCTCTCAAGTGGTTGGGTCTTTCCAAGCTTATATAAAGAGGCCTTCTCATGGTGAAAGAAAAAGGAAAGATTGTAAGTATGAAACCTATGATCTCATAAGCAACATACAATATAGGAAGAGAGACATTGCAATAGCATCTAACTTATGATCTCATGAGGGAGGTTTCATTTGAAGCATCAACATCTTGTATGTGGGTTATTTGAGCAAGGGTATGGACAAGGAGAGCTTGGTGAAGCTGCTGCACTACATCCATGGCTGTAAGTAACACTTTGTTCTCATCAATATAAATTCATGCTTGGCCTGTTTCCTTTGAATTTTGTTGTATAGGATCTGTTACACCTCAAAATTACTCACTTTGATAGTGTCACAAGTGTCATCATTACAAGTGTTGTAAGTGTTGCATCTTGTCTGCAAGTGTCGCATCTTGATCGCAAGTGTTATAAGTGTTGCTAACATCATAAGATAGATCGGTAATTGAGATAATCTCAATAGAGTAGGAAGTATTTTGTACCTTTGTTTGTTTTACAGGACCTATTAGGGAGCTCAGGATTGAAGCTCAGCTAGGACTTTGCAAGGACAAACGTTGCTAATAAGGTACATATCTCTCTCCTTCTCTTTCATTTATTAGCTTAATTAGATCTAAAAGGAAAGTTAGTGTCCATGTTAAGCACTTTTCTGTCTTGGCCTTAAAGAGTTAGGGACCTCGAGAGAATCCACTTGTCCGCCGGGGGATTTCTCTTCAACAACGCTGCTTCTGGGATCACTTCATTCTTTCCACAACCGACAGGGAATTCAACTTCGCCTGCATTGTTTCTACTTGCTGCTTCGCCTCTTGGAGTTGCGACTCCAATGCCTTCAGTTATGCATTCTCAGTGAGTTGCTCATAAGTCTGGGCACTACAATCATTGATTTTCTTGCATTCCATGGCAAGATCTTTTAGTCTCTCGAGTGCACTCGTGGAAGTCGCTTCTCTTTGATCTCTTACATCCTGTGGAGTGCTGGGCACTATGTAGATCTCTAAATCTGCTATTCTTTGTTGTAGCTGCTGGATGGATTCCGTGAGTTGTTGTACTTGATGTGTGACTCAGTCTTCAGCCTGTATCTCTAAGACTATCACAGAGTAGAGGGCTCTTTTTATTGCTTCTTTTACTTCAAGTTGCTCTGCGAGAAACTGTTCTTTCTCTTGCTGCATTTGTTTTTTGTCTGATTCAAACTTGGCCTGGAGATCAACCTTCTCCTATTCCACTATTCTGCATTGTTCTATAATGTCGCCTTGTACTTTATTCAAGGTCTAGGTAGCTTGTTCGGCTTCTTATGCATGACAAAGATGAGCTTCGACCACATCAGCTAATCGGCGGAGTTGGGCTAGCTCATCTCCCAACTATGGTTCTCCTGATGGCAGGGGCACAATGGGCATTGTGCGGATGGACTGAAGGGCCCGCTGTACCCCTCAGAACTTGACCTTAAGTCTGTCATACATTTCCTCCTACTTCGCTTCTTGTTTCTCCACAATTTCTAGCGAAGCTTCATTGAGGGTGGCTATGATGAAGTCAAAGTCATCATTAGTAAGCACGGTCTTCATCTTGGTCACGGTGGCTCTCGATTTCTTTCGGGAAGAAGGTTTCATGGGAGAAACCTTCCTCTTCTTTAGGGGATCAGTCTCATCTCTTGGCAGCGTTACTTTGCCTTGCTTATGTTCGGCTCCTTACCATTTATTTATTTTGCTTCCTCATCACCCCCTCGTTCAAGTGATACTGAAGTAGTCTTTCTTGAAGCATTGCTTAATTCTTGGACCTCTTCATTTTGCTGGGTCCAGGTTGGTCATGCGTGGTTTCTCGGCTATCAAGGTCAGACATCTCTATAGGGTTTGCTGGAATAAGGAGGTCTTTTGACTAGTCCTTAGTGATCTCCTCAAGATCCTCTTCCGTGAGCTTGTAGTACGACTGTAGCTGCTCCTTATGTTCATCGGCTTGCGTTGTAAGGTAGATGAAGTGTTGATCTGTGCATAACATCATCAGAGGTCGAAATCTATGTAAGGTGTTCAGAGTCATGTGAGGTTCTTCTTCTATGGCTCTCTTCAACTGAAGGTAGTACGTATGAAAAATAACATTCGACTGCCACTCTTTTTTCATATCACTCGAGTACCAAAGGGTGGAGAACTTCGCGGAAAGTGGATCAAATGTTTCAATATCTAGGAAGGTCGCACCTTCCAACATATCCTAAGAAACAAAGGTGATAAGGATCCAGATTCATCTGAAATGGAACTCATAGCCATGATCCTGCGTTTCGCGATAGTCTAGTTCGTGTTGATTAACTAGGTACTTTTCCCAGTTCATTTGTAAGCCTTCTACACACTTCCCCGCGAGGTCGACGACACAGCCAATGACCTGTGTGGGTCAGTTCTTGCATACCATCTTTCCATCTATTAACTGACATGCTAGGCATGATGTGCCATTCTATATGGAGGCTACCTTGTAGCCTCGCATCCCCTTCTCGACATCGCCATATGTGTCCATAATCTTCTGTGCTAGCGCATGATCTGTGGCTTTTCCTGGGTAGAACTCTTGCGGGTCAGGTCCTTGCATACTCAACCCTGTGATCCTATGGATCTACATCGGATCAACTGTAATACAATGGCCTAACAATAAATAAACACCATGGTACCACGAGAGCAATAGCTTGACACAGGCATTGACTTCCTGGTGCCTTCCAAAATGTAGAATCTTCATTACGTTTGACAGGGTGGACTGCGTGAGGTTCATCGTCCATGGTTGAAATATTATATTTGAGTTCTTTCCCTTCTTCCTGGTTAGGTACTTATACGGGGTGAGCATACTATAGTTTTTGTGATCTCCGAGGTTGAAGTCATTGACCTTCAACACTGTTATCTTATCCTGTTGTGCATGAACTGCGCATATCCCCTTTGGGAGGTACGAAGTAATCATGGTGTACTCGAATTCCCTTAGCACACTATCTCAACTCATTTCCCCAACCAGAGGTGGGATGTAATTGGGAAATATGGACGATATCAGCTTCGCATTGGCTAGGTCATCTCTGTGTTTAGTTCTCTTTTATGCTGATGGTCGGGATGATTTGGCTCCGCGAGTAGTCAATGGAGAGGCTTGCAGTCCTCTCATCCATGATGCTTGAATACTTGCAGACATCGCTCTTCCAGAAATTACCCTTTCAGTCATTAGGTCAATAAGAACTTCCTCAATAATTTTCTCTGTAGCACTAATCTCGTCCAACATGCACACTTGTGGTTGAATGTCTTGGGTTCAAAGAGTAATAGGTTAACACAATGGGATAGATGGAACTAACACGGTGATAACTGTGCAAAATCAACTATGCTACAAGCTCTAATATTCACGATTGGAAAAAGTGTTCTCGTTGCATGGCACGACAGGATAAATAGATAGCTCGGCAACATAGTTGTAAGCATGGTGTACATAGGGTCTTTTTTCATCCCAGAACTTGGGTTGCTTGTTGCAGTAGCCTCAAAGAAAAAGTACCATTGTTCTATTTACAACCTTTGTCTATTCATCAGTTTGTGGATGGAAAGCAGTGCTCCTCTTCAATTTGGTGTCCATCTTTCTCCACAATATTGTCCAAAAATCCCCAAGGAATCGAGTATCTCGATCTGAGATAATGGATGTAGGTAACCCAAAGTGAACCCAAACATACTAAAAGAAGAGATTAGAAGTATGCTCAGCAGTGATATTCTTTTAACATGGCATTAATTATAAACATATTGTTGAATCTATCCACTACAATATACAAATAGTCATGACCCCCTTTTGACATTGGTAAAACCCCTACAAAATCCATGGAGATACTTTCCCATGGATGGGATGGAACAGGTAGTGCTGAGTATAGCCCCAGTTTTCTATTAGTGGGATTACAAGTAGAACACAACACACACCCATTTACATATTTAGTTACAATTGCTTTCATTTTAGGCCATTAAAAAAACCTTTGTAAATGATCCATAGTTTTTCCTACCCCAAAATTCCCAGACACAAGAGAAGTGTGAGCTTCTCATATTACCTGGACTCGTTCACTTGTAGGAATACATAGCTTTCCAAGATGGTAGAGTATTTTTCCCTGCATATAATAGTTCTCTACCTGTGCACCATGGTTTAGCTTCTCATATACTTCTTTAAAATCTTCATCAATGGCATATTATTCCACATAGTTATCAAGAGATAAAGAAGTATTCTTCAAAATAATAGAAGCAACAATTGGAGGTCTAGAAAGCATATCATCTACCTTGTTACTTGTACCCTTTTTGTACTTGATTACCAAATGAAATTGTTGTAGGAAATCCATCCATCTGTAGTGTCAAGATTGTTGCAGTTTGTTTTTTGCTTGGAGATACTGTAAGGGTTGGTGATCTGTATGTATGATTGTTTCTTTCCCTAACAAGTAGTGCTTCCATTTCTTTACACTTTGAACTAATGCATACAACTCTTTATCATATGTAGGATAGTCAACAATAGCATGGTTAAAAGTTTCAGAGTGGTAACAGATAGGCTTATGATATTGCATCAATACTACACCCATGGTGTATTCATTGGCATTTTTCTCGATATCAAAGGGATGTTGAAGATTCAGCAGTGCTAATACTAGTGTGGTACTGATCGTTTCCTTCAAAGTGTCGAAAGCTTTTTTTTTATTTCCTCCCCACTGAAAAGTGTTCTTCACACTGGTTAAGGTATGCAAAGGAGATTGTATGAAGAAGAATTTTGAAATGAACCTCCTCCAATAATGGACTACGCCTAAGAAGCTTTGCGTCTCGGTTACATTTTTGGGGTCAGGCCAATTTACAACTACATCAATATTGAAAGGATCAATTTTTAATTGTCCTCCTACAATATGAACTAAGTACACAAGTGCAGTCTTACCAAATTCACATTTGGACAGTTTTACATACAACTTTTCCCTTTGCAAAGTATCCAAAACTTGCTTTACATGCCTCACATGTTCTTCCCAAGTCCCGCTAAAAATAAGAATGTTGTCTAAATATACAATGTGTAGAACAGATGGGTCCAGCGGCCCCTCGAGTTGAGCCTTCTTGCACTTCTTCATCCTCCCTATGGTCAGATGAGAGAGAAATCCCTTGCCCGATCTAAACTCTGGTTCTTCCGCTAAGCTTCTTCTCTTACACAATTGGCTCATTTTTTGTGGTTCAAAAAATCATCTAGAAAAGACCTAAATACATCATTCATCACATGCATGAAAGTTGTCGGAGCATTACAAAGTCCAAATGGCATAACTAACCAGTCAAAAAATCCATGTTCGGTTTTAAAGGCAGTCTTCCATGCACCCTGTTCTACAACCCTGATCTGATGGTATCCACTGCACAAATCCAAATTACTGAAATAAACAACATTCTTTAACTGATCAAGTAAATCATCTATATGAGGCAGAGGGTATCAATTTTTCACCGTGATTTTATTTAAGGCCCGGTAATCGACACACATTCGCCATGTGTCATCATTCTTTGGCACCATCATGATCGGAGAACCACAAGGAGATGAGTTGGGCCTGATGAACCCTTGATCCAATAAGCCATGTACCTACTTCTTGATCTCTGCCATCTCCACAACTGACATCCTATACATGCCCACATTAAGAAGAGGAGAATCCTATTGAAGATGTATTTCATGTTGGATTTTCCTCTTAGGAGGTAATCCATCTAGTTCCTAGAAAATATCATCATACTTAGAAACAATATCAATTAGCTCTTTCTTATGAGAAGGATCACATCCCTGGAAAGCGTCAGATATTCCGATATATTTCTCTCTTACGACCTTGAGTACATATCTCTTATTAGTGTTTATGAGTCTCTTCATTTGTCTTGCACTAACAAATGTTGTGTTTACCCTCATGCTATGAGCTCTAAAAATATATTCCACTCCCCCCTTAGTAAGGTGGTATTTGTTCTCATGACAAAAGGATACTTCTTTTCTATCATAAAGATAAGGACTCCCCAACATTATGCCACATATATCAAGTGATACAACATCCAAATCCACTTCATCGATCAACCTTGAAGCAATAGAAATTATAACCCTACATTGTTTGGTGACATTAAGTTTTTCTTTATCACATACCCAACCAAGAGGATAAGGCTTTGGATGTGGTTTCATTTCAAGACCCATTTTTTTGACAAGTGATTCAGATATCAAGTTTACTTGGGAACCCGAATCAAATAATGTATCTATCTTAGTGTGTTTAGATACAACTCTTATATGAAATAATTCATTCCTCTTTCGTTCATCATCATGAGATTCATTATTGGAATTTGAACTAGCATGAAGGGAATCTTTAACTTGTACTCCAACCACTGTGATATTTCCTTCATCTCCTGAATCGGAACCAAGATCTTGTTGCACTGTAGCAATCGTTTTTGTCTTCCCCTTTCCACCAAACTATTTCAGTCTCTTCTCTGGATGTAGTTTCCAACAATGTTCATCATCGTGACCACTTTTCTTGCAATGAGTGTAAGATAGATTTCCTCTTTCTCTCGCCACTGTGGCGCTCTTCTTATCCTTCCTTTTAAACTTATTAAATGGCTTATGTGGGATATTGGAAGGTTTCTTTATGGGATCTTCATGAACATGCTTTCCCCTATTCTCAAGGTGACTGGCTTGCAAACAAACTTCGTTAAGACTGGTGGGGTTAAACAATAGAAAATTATAACAAATGTAATTGTGAAGTGTGCCAATATACTTCATTAAAGTTTCATAAGAATCCAAAGGAATGTTTAATGAAAGATCTTTCTTCCTAAATTATTTTGTGAAACGTTGTACAGCTTGACCTTTACGTTGTCTTAAAGTTTGTCATTCCATCATTGGTTTATGTAAATAACCCAATGGATAAAATTGCTTCCTTATCGCTTATTTAAATTACGACCATGAGGAAAGAAGATTACCACACTTACTTATGTCCTGAATTTTTCTCTCCCACCATATGAGAGATGTGCCTTCCAATCGAAGAGAATCCAATTTCACTTTAACTTCCTCTTCATCAATATGTTGAACACGACAATATACTTCAACTTGTCAGATCCAATTATCTAGATTTTTAGGATTAGCATCTCCATGAAACATAGATAAAGAAAATTTTACATCAAGCTTTAATAATGGTTCCTTAAAAGAGGATTTATGGCTAGAATGATGAGAATTATGAGAATGCTCATAGGAAGAAGAACTAGAACTTCATGGCGGAGATGGAGGCTCATGAGGGTATCCTCTAGCGCCTTGGTTTATTGAAGCATCATCAACATCTTGTGCTTCCTTTTTCTTCCCTTTCTTCTTCATCCTCTTCTCGTAGTCTCCATACATTTGTTCGATCATTTCTGACATGCGATAAAAGACCATATGAAAGTTTTTCTCCTGGTCATCACGTTTGTCCTCTTCTTCCATTTTCTTCCTTTGGGATGCATGACCAACTTCAATATTGAAAATCTTAAGAGTTTAATCACCCTACTTATGCTTGGCCCTAGTAAGCATTCACACTCAACAATTCATGTCAAATATGACAGCTCTAATGCCAACATGATCCCGGATCTTTTCATTGAAGTGACTTATAAAGAATTGCATTAAATGAGCATAAATTAAAGTGCACCATCAAAGAAGGAAAAGCTCAATAATGAAGAGACATACGCATCAAATATAAACACAAAAAACTTGATAACGAAGTTCGTCCCTGGTGGACTACGTCTTTGGGTCCTGCTCTCAAATGGGTAGGCCTTTTTATTAACTCAGCAAAAGAATTTGGAAAAATACACAAGTATACCTCATTCTAAATTCCAGCTGCATAAGATTTAATTAAATCAAAAAAGAGACAACACCATTAAATTTGTGGCATCGAATTACCCAAAAATGATTGTCTCCATGCTTCAATCTGACTCTGACACTGCTAGGCCCAAGAGAAACTCTGTCTCGGTTTCCATGCCCTGCAACCTGCAATAAATGCTAATAAATTGCCTCAAAGTGTGTCGACTGTACCCTCACGTTCCTCCCTCCAACACTGGGCGGATGTCAATTTTTAAATAAAAATTGTGATCTTTGTAAACGACGGAGGTCGTTGGCCTATTGGTTGGCGAAGCAGGTATTAAGGCATAGATAGAGGGGGAGGTTTCGGGGTCAAGCCCATGGGCCTCCCCTTTTGGGTTGTTCATTGTAACATATGAATATATTCATGTGTTGTTGTTCCACCAAATTTAGCAGTGATTATATATTTCGGTTGGTCGCCAAATTTGGCGGGGTCCCACCATATTTGGAAGACCCACCAACCTTTTTTTAATTTTTGAAATTTCGTTCTCGGGTTGTCATTGGGAATTTTCCCACTTCCACGTGACAGCCAACCATTGGGCCATGTCAACCAATTATACCATCACCTTCCACATCAGCATACGACCTGCCATGTCAGTGTACAACCTACCATGTTAGTCTGCCAAATCACCATACGGTCTTCCACATGGTTGTACGGACTACCACGTGGCACATTTTTACTTGTCCTCAAAATGACCTGAAAATGCCAGAAATGGGTGACACATGGCAGCCTCTGGTGCTTCCAAATCACCATGATGATGTCATGATAATGTCAGCATGACACGTGTCACCTCTTGCGTGTGCCATGTATGTTGTACGAATGTTAACTTCATCCATATTGATGCTGACGTCAACAGTACGGATGTTGACTCATCCCCTGCTGACTAGGCTAGGTTGACCAAACTTTGACGACGAATATTTTTCTATCTGTAACTTCATTTGATGAGTTGTTTGTGTCATTGGAAATCTTGTGATGCACTCTTCGTGATGATGACATTTTCACTGAGTTTTGAGAACTTTGAATTTGTGTCCTTCCTTTGTCTGTTGAGACCATTCTAAGCTTCCTGGGTTGCTTCTACGAGTTTTGAGTTGTCCTTAGTCTTCTATGGATCCTTTTTGGATCATAATGGGAGATCGGGTTGTACTCCATTGTATATAAATATCTTCAGATTGATTTTGAGACTGGTTTTCAATGGTCCTTGTTCGTGACTATTGTTGAGTCTCCATTTTGACACTTCTATTATCCTATATTATCCTCTATCTGAGTCTATTTTACCTATGATATGTGTATATGATTGACCATTTCCTTCACAAATCTACTTTGTGACCTTGTCCATGTGCATAGAGAGGTAACCTATGTTAAAGCATGRTTTGTTTCATTTTATTGATTAAATTGGATTAAATGGTTGATTATTTATGCTCCTAATTACTTTGACTCTTAATTAAGCAGCTCCATCTGGTACTCCACTGATCTGGTACTGCAACAATAKCTTGATATAGTACTCCACTGGATCCGGTACTCCACTAATCCGGTACTCTACTAGATCGGGTACCCTGCCTGATCCRGGACCGAGGTTCCCCCTAATCTGGTACTCTGCAGCGCTTCTTCCGGTACTACCTGTTCAATGCCTATTCTGGTACTAGCACAACGTTTCATCCAGTACCACCAACTCAATGCCTCATCCATTACCAGCCTCACGCCTATTCTAGTACTACCTTTGCGTTGGCCCAGTACCCATAGTCATGACTGTGCTCATCCTGTACTAAACCCCTCTCTACAAGATTTACATGTTGAACGAGTATGTTGGTGGTGATTCCAAGAAGTTAGTTGGATAGAAGTATCTTGAAGTAGTTTTGGAGATCACGATAGACTTCATCACTCGTGCACTTCATGTCATGAGGATGAAGTCCATCCCTAGAGATACGATATGAATTACCAATTGTAATATTTTGAAACCATTTGATAATTATATTCAGAGCTTGGTAATGAAAGCTCACCTTCTTTAAAAGGGATGTTGTGTAGATGATAGGAAGTAAGTAGTAAGTAAAGCATGAGATACACATTTATGTTAAATGAAATGTTGAACTGTTGATTCAATCGATCAGTTGAAGGAATACAAATGATATTTTGTGCAATTCATGAGCATGAGTAAAGAGTTTTAGTCTGCAATTTCTCTAGAGGTACCTTGTTGGTTTGGTAAGGGCCCACCACCCCAACCAAGGTAAACCTCCCTGTACATGTTTTTGGTGTGTTGTAAGTCAATTGTGTGAGTTGTGTGTGTTGTAAATGATTTTGAATGCATAACCTTTTCTAAGTATAGTACAGATTTATTTGATTTTGAATCAGTGTGAGTAAATGGTTATACATTGAGCAGAGTAGATAATTCCATTTCCAGTTCTGCAGATTGATATTTAATTGATAATAGTTTGATATATGTGTGGGATTGTTAAGTAATCAAATGCTATTGTTTTGAATTTATGACTGTGTTGTTCTTAGTAGGTACAGGAACCATAAGACTTCATCTCTCACCCTCATGCTCCATGTAATTAAGTCTCTCAATTATATTGATTGTTTCTTGTATTAAAGAAGGTTTGATTGAAATTAATAGAGTTATGATTGATTTCTTTCTAATAGTGAATAAAATGGATTGTTGATTATTGTTTCAATTGCTACAGGGGACAAGATCTGAGTTCATCTCTTCATTTCATGAGCCTGTAATGAACAAACTTGTCATTTAAGCAAGAACCTTTTCAATTGAGTGCTTGTTTGAGAGTTTTGTCATAAATTTTATCTTCTAAGTTTGAAGTCGTGTGAAGCATTTAGATATTCTAAAACATAGTGTTATATTATTAATTATTTCCTGATTGAGTTAGATACAACAGACATAGATAGGTTACCTGTTTTCGGCACATATAGTGTAACAACTCTTTTGATTATGAATCCTGGATTGACATATAAATGATTGAAATATACTAAGAATATATATACACCAACAATTATGACAGCCTATGGCATGTGTCTAACTTTGTATTTCCTATTCATGGCCATGAACAATTGTTTGGTATATTTCCACATGGATCTGCAGTATAATTCATATTGGAATCCATGAGTACAAAGTCATCATGGATTGTAATATTCTCATGAGAAATTAGTTCTTCCAACTGAGTCTCCATTACTCCACTTCTAGGAATTATAATGTATTTTGATCATCCTAGATACTCCTCTGATCTCACACATTCGGGGCATTTGTTATAGCAAGTTTTTCCTCACCCCATGAAATTTTCTCAGAAGTCCTTTCCATTTCTCTATGCAGACTTGAAGTCCCCTTTTGCACTTCATGCAGCCAAAAAATCATGTTTTTCCACATATACACGCCCTACTAGTTGGACAACATGTGTATACGTAGGTTGCACCACTACAGCCCGTCTACATCAAGTTTGGTGCTAAAAATTAAAAATTGTGTTGGGTTTCCATGTCACGTCACGAGATCCATGATCCTTGACCTTACATATAATGGAACGATCTGACTCGGCCCTTTAGTTCCATTTGAAGGATATAAACTAGGCGATATCCAAACTGTGGAAGAGGAGAGAATTCAACTTTTGAGAGCAAAGATACTCTGGAGAAATTTTCACTTCACATTGAGTCTGCATCCCTTTTTCCTTTAAAGTATAAATACATTGTTCAACCCCCAAGCTCTTCCCTATTTGATGGAGAACCTCATTGTCTCTCTTATATGAGCTTACCTTTGGTGGAGGATTGAAGTGGTGGAGGCCCAGCTTGAAGGGACTTAGTTTCTCGGTTTCGAGACATGCTGACACAAAATTTTGTCACTTATAAAATTTTGTTCATCATTTTTTAATAGAAATACTCGTTTCTCATCCAATTGATATCTTGAAAATATTTGAATTAATATTCCATGGGAATATTTGTTATGAATGTTAATGGATTATGTTATTGTATGTGTTAACATTATATATTATCACCATATGCTTGCGTATCTTGGTCGTTAAGGACAAGTTGCAGGTATAAAGCTTTGAGACATGTGCTCAATGGTGGTCTTCATCGAACATATGGATGAGGTAGGCTCTTTATCTTGTCATGTTAGCATTTTCATTTATATAGCATACTTGGGATTAGAGTTGATTTCTCCAGTCATTCTGTCTGTTGTGGTTTACCCCATGCCATAGAGTGATTTTCCGCGTAACATGTGATGAATAAAATTATGGGTGCTTCCAATGTCAACAAGGATGATGACCTTCCAATTCTTAATGTTGTTGGATTATTGAGAGGGGTGGGGTGAATCAGTAATAGAGAAATAGTTCTTTTTAACCACAAAATTAAATTGTTATATCAATGTAGCATTATCATCCAATATTTGCAGAGTAAATAAACAATGAGAAATGATAAATCATACACATACACAGTACACCAGTGTTTTTACGCGGAAACCCAAAGCAGGAGAAAACCACAGAATGTTTTTTCTTATATGTCTTTAAGAATTGAATTCATTGGAAGCACCAACTTCCTTTGTTTTCCAGCTACAACTGGAAGGAGGCTCCAACCCCCTAGTTTCTCAGGCTACAACCTGAAGGAAACTCCAACTCCCCAATTCTCTGGCTACAACCAAAAGGAGGCTAAGACCCCCTAGTTTCTCAGGCTACAACCTAAGGGAAGCTCCAATTCCTAAATTCTCTAGCTACAACCAGAGGGAGGCTACAACCCCCTATGTTCTCCGGCTACAACCACCTGACCTTTCCCCGTCCAACCGCCCTGACGTAGAAGTAGAATGATGGAACCACTGTCACATTATCACTATGAGATATACTAATGTAAACCTATACCAATCAACCTGTAATCAAACTATAACAACCTGTACCAATAACATGTGCAAACATACCATACATCAACATGTACCATAAAAAAATGCATCAACCGTGCACCAAACCTGTACAAATAACTTGTCACAACAAATTGTCCAAAAAACCTATCACGACAACATGTCTCATCAATCTTATCAACCAAATCAGATCTACTCACCAAGACCAATCACCAAGAAAACTCTCAAATATGTGCATCAACCAAGCATAACACAACAACTCATAATCATCACCAAGATCAATATGTGCTTCTAATAATATACCAAGACAAGTATGCTACATCATCCATAAACCATGTGTCAACAATACTACTAACAAATGCCTCCAACCATGTACCAAGTAAGTACCAATCATGTATCAACTACTCATCAGCTATGACTCATCAATATGTACCAACATCATCAACTATACACCTCATGTATGTGTCAACTCATCAACTACTTGTCTCAACCATATACCCAACATGTACCTCAACCAAAAGCCCTCATCAATTTCATCATCCAAATCTGATTTGTAACTCTGCAATAGGCCTGGTGTATATGTTCACATACCTACAAACCTTCCTTAACTTTAACAACAAGAGACTAGCATTTTCATCAAACTTTTCTTTAATCTCACATGACCAATTTTGGATTAGTCAACAAACCTAAATTGAAATAGTCATAACTATGTACCTGTAATGAATAAAGATCTCAAAATAGTACAAAATTTTCTTTAGTGTCTTTTCTGAAATTCCTCCAGGTTTCACTACTTGGAACCTCTCGGAAAAGGAGTTATAGAAAAAATGGCATACCTTGTTGAATTATGGCTTATTCTAGAGAGAGAGCTTGTAGAGTGTTCCCTGCACAGAATATTTGTTGTATGGAGATATGAAAATGGTACAAAGCATACTACAAACTTTACTCTAACCAATACATTTGGTCTTACTGAATTTGGATCTTTTATGAAGAAGTTATGACATTTTTCCCTGAAACACTTGTTTTAGACTAGTTTCAGGACTAGCCACAAACCCTATTTTCCACAGCGTGTAACTCCAAAAATACAATGACCCACAAGCTGCAATTTTTATCATAGCCACTTGGATATGTTTCCTCAATGGAATCCCAATTTCACGGTCTAAATCATTCTATAAAATAAAACTATTACGAAAATGGTGAGATGACTTGTAAATAACATACCTTAGAGAGAATCATCAAAAGAATTTATCCTCCCTTGAATTTTGGTCTTCTTTACTTCACCTTCCCTCTAAAATTCGGCTTAGATATCCTTTGGTTACCTCAGTAACTTGTAGATATTCAATGTGCTCAAGTGTGATTAAAAATGAGAGACCCTTTCCTCTTATTTATACTTTCATGTAGCTTCCTCAAGGGGTTACCTTCTAACCATCTTAACCTGCTTTCCTTATTTTAGGGCTAACCCACTTTTAACCATTTGTCCACTTAGTAATTTCTCCATTAACTTTATTATTTAAATAATTTCTTTTGTATCCACTTTGAATTATAGTACACTCATCACTTCACTTTAATATTTAAATTACCTTCTAACCATCTTAACCCACTTTCCTTATTTTAGGGCTAACCCACTTCTAACCACTTGTCCACTTAGTAATTTATCCATTAAATTTATTATTTAAATAATTTATTTTGTATCCACTTTGAATTATAATCACTTCATTGTATTATTTAAATAATTTATTCTTTGTAGCCACTTTGTCTACTTTGACCTTGTGGGGCTTCTAGATGACTCATGAGGGTTCTCCAACTTCACATGTTCATAACTCTCTAACCGTGAGGAGTTATGTGACGTTCCACATACCACTGGAAATGGAATGAAATACACTATCCATCTAGAATATTATTTCCTGAAAATATAACAAAACACATACCATTATCCATCAAACAAACTTGGATCCATTACCCAAACCTTTGTGCTACCGGAATTTCTTCAAGGGTTGACATCAATAAAAACCAACCCAATTAATCAAAAATATCCCCCTTTGGCATTGATGGAAACACTCTGATGCAATACTAAAGTTATATCACTCATGCTCCCCCTATGACCATCGCTCCCCCTGGAACCATGCCTTTGTACTCTTTCTCCAAGAATTTACCTTTGGATCTGATAAATCTCTCCCCCTTTGTCATCAATGGAAAAGGTATCTTTCCATCTGGGGTTGCTCCCCTTGACTGAAATCTTCCTAAAACTGATCTCCCAACCTGAACTGTCCTCTTTATGGTGCTTCCTCGTGTAAATCTAAGACATATAAGATAAGCATTCAAAAGAATTTATTTTGGAGTATAAATTACTCCGAGTCTCGGGCAAAGATACTCAAAGTCTTACATTGGAAGCAGTTTTGTAAAAATGTCTACCACTTGTTCTTTTGTGCCCACATATTCAACGTTGATGTTCTTCTTTGCAACCTGCTCCCGTAGAAAATTATAATTGATTGGAATGTGCTTCATCTTGGAGTGCATCACCGAGTTCTTTGAGATACTGATGGCACTTGTATTATCACAATAGATTGGAATGGGCTCATCATACTCAGCCTATATATCTATCAAATTTTGTTTCATCCATAGAACCTGAGTACAACATCCTATTGCTGCAATATACTCTGATTTGGATGTAGATAAAGATAATGATGATTGTTTCTTTCTTAGCCAAGATACTAAACACTCACCCAAGTAGAATGATGCTCCACTGGTGCTTCGTCGATCATCAATGAAACCTACCCAATCTGCATCTATGTAGGAAATAAGTGATAGATCCTTTCCTTTTGGATACCATAATCCAAACTCTTATGTTCCTTTGAGATATCTGAAAATCCTTTTCACTGCTAATACATGTGATTCCTTGGTGTTGCTTGAAATTGTGCCACCTATCCAACTTCCTGCATTACATCCAGTCTAGATGTTGTCACATATAGTAAGCTACAAATCATTGAACTGTATTTCCTCTAGTCTGTAGACTTCGAATCATCATCTTTTCTCAACTTGCAATTGGTTTGCATAGGAGTGGTAACTAGTTTGCAATATTCCATTATGAACCTCTTTAGCATTTCTCTGATATACTTAGTTTGAGAAATAAAAAATACTTGGTTGCTTTGACGTATTTGAAGACTCGAAAAGAAGGATAGTTCTCCAAGTAATGACATTTCAAATTCATTCTACATATCCTTTGCAAATTTATGGCTTAACCAGTCATCAGTACTTCCAAAAATAATATCATCAATATAAACTTCAATTAATGAAATACCATCTTGAGTTACCTTGATGTAGAGGTCGATGTATGCACTTCCTTTTCTTAACCCTTCATGTTGTAGATATTTAACTATTCTAGAGTACCATTCTCTAGGAACTAGTTGTTCAATGTAGACTTCTTCTTCAAGTTCTCCATTCAGAAAAGTTGATTTCACGTCCATATTTGTCCATATTGTTCAAGACTCTACTACAAAATTGTCCATAATTTTGATTCATATGTCACTGTACTATCATGAAGTACTACTACAACTAAATAATATATCATATTGTACTTATGCTAATTGAATGCATTGAATCTGTCTACTCAAATTCTATAAGCTTCTCGAAGGATGGTTCTTTGGTTTGTCTTAGATACCACATAGACTCCCCATGTTTATTATTCATATTATCTAGAGGTCTCTAATCTGGATGGATTAGAACAATTCCTACTCTGAAGTGTATTCATCACCATCTTCATTAGTATATTCATCATCTCTATGAGCTCTGACTTCTTTCTTTTTGTTTGTGGATTCATCTTTCACTACAGTGCCTGAAAGTACAATCTCTTGAACCTGTTCCTTATTTACTTGTCCTTCTTTTCTTTCAGTTATTTTCCAAATCTTTTTGTATATAACATCTTTCCTTTTCTCTATAGAATTTTCTTCATCTCATTTTATTTCTAATCTTGCGATCTTTGGGACCTGGTCTTTGTTCACCTATTCTCTGTGTTTTGAACATCCATTGTCAACATACCAACCATGCTTCTTCTTCTTATCTTGTAGAGAGAGTGTGTATTCTTCATTGCTATATTGATTCTGCTTTCTTATCCATGTTCTCTTCTGAGGCTCCTTTTTGTGACTGTTGTTGTTCTGTTGTGGTTCTCTAGTAGGGACTTTCATTCTACAATCTTTGGCCATGTGTCCAAAGTTATTTTACTTGTAGCATTCCACTTCAGTGCTCAATGATTCAAACTTGTTGTAGCTTCTTATTTGTGTTTCACTATGCCTTCTTGGATAACCATTTTGTGTATGACTTTCAAAGTTGTTTGTGTTCCTGCTATTAGCTCTGCAATTTATAGCTTTATGTCCAAAAATATTGCATGCATAACATAAACTGAAAAAGATGGTTTGATACCTGGGAGTTGAATATATTATGAAATGAGTTACTCTTATGAATCCTTCTTCTTTCTGAGGCCTATTTTTTTTTATCGGTCATTGATTCTAAAATCTGAATCTTCTCGGTGGAGGAGTGTCCCTATAATCTTCCTTGTAGGTCTTCCTATCCCCTTTGATTTTTTCTGCATAACTTTTTTGATATGTTTCTTGTTCTGTTTCTTTGGATCTTGATCCATTTTCTATCTGATTGTATTCAATTCTAGACTTGTCATGATTCGGCCTTTGACTTTTGATAATGTCATCCAAAAATTTTGAGTTGTTCTGCATATTTTTCTTTTGAAGATCCTTTCTCAATGTGACAATATCTGCTTCCAAATTTCCAATGATCCTGTCTCTTTCTTCTAACTGTTATTTGAGTGCTTCTTCAATTATTTTATATTATTCTATTTGAACCTTCAATTCTATGATGATATTCTCTAGTTCTTGAGTGTCTTCCTTCTTGTCTAGTTCTGCTTGTAGCTCCTTGTTTTTCCTCTTTTCTCTTTTTATAACTTCTATGGAAGTCAACAATTCTTCTCAGTAGTCAAATTTTGCCTCTTCATATTCTTCTTCAATGTCTTCTTTATCAGACTCTTCTACTACCATGAATAGAACTCTTTTTGTCTCACTGTCACTGACTTCATCTTCATCTTATGAGGTGGTGTCTTTTTTGGTGCATAATATTTTCTTGAAAACTTTCTTTCTAGTTCCTTTCTCTTTATATGTTTGTTTTCTATTTGAGTAATATTCATCATTCCCCTTATTTTCCTTATGAGGACATTTGTTAAAAAATGACCAATAGCATTACAATTAGAACAAATCAATGGAATCATATCTTTATATCTATCGTTGGTATGCTTTGAAATTTTGGATGCTTTGAAATTTGGATGGTATTGCTTTGAAATTTTGGATGCTTTGAAATTTGGATGGTATTGCTTTGAAATTTTGGATGCTTTGAAAGCTGCTTCTTTTATATTTGGATTTTTCTGTTCAGATCTCATTTCATATGTTGTGAAGATTCAATGTATTTCGTCCATGCTTATGGAGTCTAGATCTTCTCTTTCTTCTAGTGTTGATATCTTATGATCAAATGTCATAGGAAGATATCTTAGTACCTTTTGAACAATTACAGATTCTTTAATTTCCTCTCCCAATCCTATGATTGCATTTACCATTTCATTGATTCATAAGAAGTAAGCTGCAATATTCTCATCTTCCTTCATCTTTAGTTGTTTGAACTCACCTCTGTAAGTTTGAAGCTTTGCTGCTTTGACTTTTGAATCTCCTTCATAAATATTTTGAAGTTTGTCCCTAATCTCTTTAGCGGATTTACAATGCATAACTTTGGTGTATACCAACTCACCAAGACCATTCAGAAGTGCATTTGTGGCTTTGGAATTATTTTGATCGATTTTTATTGCTCTTCCACTTGTTGGCGGAAATGTTGGTTCTTTGTATCCATCTACTATAGATTGCAAAATTTCAAATCCCTATGAATGTATATATGTTTTCATCCTTCTACTCCATAATGCATACTTTTGTCCATGAAACGTCGGTATTCCATGTTTATACATGTTGTATCTCTCCATGATCTACCTTTTAGTGGTTAAACTGATTCTTGAAGGAACCATCTCTGATACCAATTGTTGGATTACTGAGAAGGGGGGGGTGAATTAGTAATAGAGCAATAGTTTATTTTTAACCACAAAATGCAAGTGTTATATCAATGTAGCATTATCATCCAATAGTTGCATAGTAAATAAACAATGAACAAATGAGCAATCATACACATACACAGTACACCATTGTTTTTACATGGAAACCCAAAGCGAGAGAAAACCACAGAATGTTTTTTCTTATATGTCTTTAAGACATTCATTGGAAGCACCAACTTCCTTTTCTTTCCAGCTGCGACTGGAAGGAGGCTCCAACCCCATATTTTCTCAGGCTACAACCTGAAGGAAGCTCCAACTCCCCAATTCTATGGCTACAACCAGAAGGAGGCTACAACCCCCTAGTTTCTCAGGCTACAACCTGAGGGAAGCTCCAATTCCAAAATTTTGTGGCTACAACTAGAAGGAGGCTACAACCCCCTATGTTCTCCTGCTACAACTGGAATGTGGCTACAACCACCTGTCCTTGTCCCGTCCAACCACCCTGACGTAGAGGTAGAATGATGTAACCACTGTCACACTATCATTGTGAGATATACTTTTGTAAACCTATACCATTCAACCTGTAATCAACCTATAACAACCTATACCAATAACCTGTGCCAACATGTACCATACATCAACCTATACCTCAACTTGTACCATAAACAAGTGCATCAACCATGCACTAAACCTGTACAAATAACCTGTCACAACAACATGTCCAAACAACCTATCACAACAACCTGTCTCATCAATCTTATCAACCAAATCAGATCTACTCACCAAGATCAATCACCAATACAACTCTCAAATATGTACATCAACCAAGCATAACACAACAACTCATAATCATCACCAAGATCAATATGTGCTTCGAATAATATACCAAGACAAGTATGCTACATCATCCATAAACCATGTGTCGACAATACTACTAACAAGTGTCTCCAACCATGTACCAAGCATGAACTAATCATGTATCAACTACTCATCAACTATGACTCATCAATATGTACCAACATCATCAACTATACACCTCTTGTATGTGTCAACTTATCAACTACTTGTCTCAACCATGTACCCAACATGTACCCCAAATAAAATCCCTCATCAATTTCATCATCCAAATATGATCTATAAATCAATAATAGACCTGGTGTGTATGATCACATACCTACAAACCTTCCTTAACTTTAACAACAAGAGACTAGCATTTTCATCAAACTTTACTTTAGTCTCACATGACTAATTTGGATTAGTCAACAACCCTAAATTGAAATAATCATAACTATGTACATGTAATGAATAAAGATCTGAAAATAGTACAAAGTGTTCTTCGGTGTCTTTTATGCAATTCCTCCAGGTTTCACTACTTGGAACCTCTCAGAAAAGGAGTTATAGAAAAAATGGCATACCTTGTTGAATTTTGGATTATTCTAGAGAGCGAACTTGTAGAGCGTACCCCACAAGAAATATTTGTTGTATGGATATGAAAATAGTACACAGAATACTACAAATTATACTCTAACCAATAAATTTGGTATTGCTGAATGTGGATCTGTTATGAAGAAGTTATGACGTGTTTACCTAAAAAAACATGTTTTAGACTAGTTTCAGGACTAGCCACAAACCCTATTTTCCACAGCGTGTAACTCCAAAAATACAAGGACCCACAAGGTGAAATTTTTATCACAATTACTTGGATATGTTTCCTCAATGTACTCCCAATTTCATGGTCTGAATAATTCTATAAAAAACATTATTGCGAAAATGGTGAGATGACCTGTAAATAACATACCTTAGAAAGCATCATCAAAAGAATTTATCCTCCCTTGAATTTCGGCCTTCTTTACTTCACCTTCCCTCTGAAATTTGGCTTAGATATCCTTTGGTTACCTCGGTCACTTGTAGATATTCAATATGCTCAAGTGTGATTAAAAATGAGATACCCTTGTCTCTTATTTATACTTTCATGTAGCTTCCTCAAGGGGTTACCTTCTAACCATATTAACCCACTTTCTTTATTTTAGGGATAACCCACTTCTAACCACTTGTCCACTTAGTAATTTCTCCATTAACTTTATTATTTAAATAATTTCTTTTGTATCCACTTTGACTTATAGTACACTCATCACTTCACTTTATTATTTAAATTACCTTCTAACCATCTTAACCCACTTTCCTTATTTTAGGGATAACCCACTTCTAACCACTTGTCAACTTAGTGATTTCTCCATTAACTTTATTATTTAAATAATTTATTTTGTATCCACTTTTAATTATAGTACACTCATCACTTCACTATATTATTTAAATAATTTCTTCTTTGCAACCACTTTGACTACTTTGACCTTTTGGGGCTTCTAGATGATTCATGAGGGTTCTCCAACTTCACATGGCCATAAATCTATAACCGTGAGGAGTTATGTGACGTTCCACATACCACTGGAAATGGCATGACATGTACTATCCATCTAGAATAGTGTTACCTAAAATATATCAAAACTCATACCATTATCAATCAAACAAACTTGGGTCCATTACCCAAACCTTTGTGCTACCAAAATTTGCTACCAGACTTTATTCAAGGGTTGACATCATTGACAACCAACACAATTAATCAAAAAATGTAACCAATTAGCTTGATGTTTTGGGGACCAGAGAATCTAGTGAGAAAATTCAGGGAAATGACAGGTTCAACTTCAAGAGGGTCGGAGCGTGGGGTCATGTCAGTGGGTTCAGGTGACTTGGCCATAGGGGGTGCCTCGACATCATCTTCTGAAACATCCTTGGAGATGGCCATAAAAAGATTTTGTTCCTTACACTTATGCCCAAGAAAATATTTGTCATCACAATTATAACAAAGTCCTTTGAGTTGGCGTTCATCCATTTCCTCCCTGATCAATTTCTAGATATTTAGTGGAGTGGAAGGAGGAGTGGGAGTGATTGGCTTAGGGAGAGGAATAAAAGAGCATTTTCTAGTTTAAGAAGAGACAACCTGTTGTGATTTCTTATCTTGTTTAGTAGCTTCCACCCAAATCTGAGGCCAAGCCATGAGGACATGGGCATGAATATCATCCTTTAGGCCACTGATAAAACATTCTCGGAAAAACGCATCAGACATGCCCTTTGTATGGAAAGCCAGTCGCTCAAAAAAATCTATAAAGTCTTCCATTGTGCCATATTGTTTCAACTTTTTCAAACGGCCTAAATGGTTGGTGTCAGTGTTAAAGTGTTCATAAATCTCTACCACAAACTGTGTCCAAGCCACATACCCTTGGCGGGCATTTTTTCTCCATTGCCACCATTGCCAACATTCTTGATCTATATGGAGAACACCATATCAGAGTTTGGCCAACTCATCCGTAATGCCATACAAAGAGAAATAATGTTCCATTTGTGTTATAACCCTAATTTTCACCAGATATGCTTACCTGGCATCAGGCCATCTCATTGTCCATTTTTTCCAAGCCACTGTTGAACAGCTTCTTAAAAAACACCCTTTTGAGGGCATATTCACCCTGCTCCACTATTGCATGCGTGTATACGCTAGCTGACCCACTACAACCCGTGTATACCTAAAAAGCATGAAAAATGGAAAGTTGCAGATGGAAATCACAATTTTGGGTAAGTTACCTAAACCGTTTGACCGCCCATAGCCAGTCACTCGACCAAATACCTAGCCCTTTCTAGCCTATAAAAGAAGGGGTAGGGGTCCCATTTGGAGGAGGAAAATAATTGTAAAGAAACTCTACTCGATTTCGCATTCCCTTTGTCCCAACCTTTTGCAACTAGTGTGTGAAGAGAAGCATATACAAAAGTAGTTGGAGCATAGTTGAAGAGGATCCCAGGACCATATTCGAGGAGCAGTGGTCGATCTCACTATTGTAAGGTATTCTTGTGAGATTAATAAAAGAAGTACTTTTCTCGTCCTGCCATATGAGGTTTTCAATGTCTAAATTTGATGATATTTGGATAGAACCTCTAACCCATTAGTTCATAGATCATATGCATGTGGATTTCTTTGTTTGTCTTTTTATGAATGCAGGTCAGCGTTGGGAGGATATTTGCAGTCAAGGAGCGACCAAATGTTAAAGGATCGACATCAAACATGGAAACTAAGATACAATAACTTGATCTTTTTAACCTTGTATTTGCATATGAATAATGGGGTTTATGATTGGGATGTTGGTAAGAAGTAGGAGACTTTAGGTCATTTTCTGCATGCATTACAGAACCCTTAATGCTAGTCCGTAGGGGGATTTCCCACCCACGACAGAATTGGCGACCATACTGGGGAAATCTCTAGGGTTTTTGGGGATACTTGTTGGGTATTTTAAATTGGTTTATTACCTTTTTTCTGAGTTTCTGCAAAAGTCTGAGCTAGTAGGGATTCTGATCTTCCATACCAGTACTCCCTGCTTTCTTCGCTTGACTGTTTTTTTTCTTTTTCTAGGAAGCCACAGAGACATACGCGACCTGTAGAAGGTATGTCCGTGTATACACGCGCCCTGACTTCACACAACCCGCGTACATATGTTGGCTACTATAGATCAGTTGCGTGTCTGAGTCCAAAATTTTTTTTTAAAGAGAGGCAGTCATCCTCTTCCCTGTCAGAAGTGATCCTTCTCAGGGGTTTTCTGGATCTAGTTCTAGTTTTTGTTGTTGTAGTTTGTAGCCTAGG
>JASDQU010244983.1:92924-112757 GCA_032191745.1 Picea mariana
AAAAAAAATCTCTCTTTTACTTCTTGGTTTGGTTAAGTAGTTGGTTGTGTGCATTAATCATTAGGAAAAAGATTATTTCCGTAAGTTCTTGGTTGTTAACTTAGGACAATAAGTAGCTCGTAGTCAAGTGAAAGATTGTTTTGAGTTTTCTGTTAAAAGATCTTAGAAAAAATGTTTGAAAAGTTGGTTAAAGAGTTTGAATGTGCAAATTTGAATTTGTGAAAAAGTAATTTGTTTTCAGTTTCAGTATATGCTCTTCTCTTTCATCTCTGAAAAACATCACTGGTTTCATTTTTCATTCCCTTTGACTTAAGACAGCCACTAAAATTAACAATTAATTAAAATCAAGTAGATTTTATGTTTGTAGGGTCCATCAACTAGTTTAGGGTTAGGGCCTTGAATTAGGTTGGAGAGGGAACTCTTCAAGGACGTTAAATCAAACATTGGAGTTTGTGTTAGGGAGTGTAGAAGTACAGTAACATGAAAATTATTTGGGACCCCCCTCTAACACAGGGGCTAAACACACGGTTGTGTGCGGAAAGGTAGCGGAGATAACCCCTCCAAAGCCGGACCAAGCATAGTGGGGAATGCATATAGAGGACTTGTCATGGGATTCTGTTGATTGCATTTTCCATGGAGCTTCGTGGGTCTCGAATCCGTTCGAGGTCCTCAGTCATCTTCCGAAACACTTTCTTTCAATACCCTTGATAGTTTTCAGGCTTGATACCCTGCTCATTACGGTCCACCCGACTGTTGATTGTACCCGCCTGGTGATTGTTCACAAGCTGGCAACCTAGTTACCTTTATTTTAGAGACTTACACAGGTGACCGCGAGGGTATACCACATTACCTAGGGCAGACGTCGAGCCACGCTTTGCAAAGTATACCCGGAGGGTGCTTCTGTATTCGAGTTGCACTTGCACCGCTAAGTTGCTCTAGTGTTGGCTGGTGTAACTGTTCTTCCTACTAGTTAGTCGTTTGCTTGATTTTCCTTTAGGAATTTTTTTAGTGTGTGCTCTGTGCTCCCTTGTTTTCCATAGTGATTTAGTCATTTATTTATTGGGTTCTCTGACCTAGGGTGGTAGACCGCCCACTCCATTGGTCATGAGGACTTTTTGGTCTTCCGCTTAGAAACGTGAAGCCATCTCTGTATAGGCATTGTTTTTATAAAACTGGTTCGCCAGAGTCAGTGTGTGAGATTTTTATGGACTTGAATGATCCCGCAAGGGGATAACCTATGCATAAGATCTTCATGGCTAAAGTTCTCGATGATACCAACCAAGGATCCCCTTCACAAGGGGATTCTTGTGCTTTTCCCTTCTTCAGAAACATTGGTGTCCCTTTGATGGCCACTTTGTACATTCCTGGGTTGAATGTGGGACTACGGGTTTAGTTGGGTACCATTCCAAATGTCTCGAATTCTCTTGACGCTTATCATTTAAGCACCTTAAGTCATGGGCACCCTGTTGATGTTTCTTCGTCAGCAAATTCTTCTCCTCCTCCTTCTCCCACCTCTGGTGAAAGTACAGTTACTAGTAACCGGAAGTCTAAACAAAATAGAAAGAGGAAGAATAGGAAGAAGAAATCGCCAACCTCTATGAGTCATGCTGGAGATAGGTCAACAACCTCTGCAAGTCATGTTGAAGACCAGCACCCAGCCTCTGCAAGTTATGCTGGGGGCAAGCACCCACCCTCTCCAAGTCATGTTGGGGGGAAAAGTCCAATCACTGCTATTCATATTGGTAATAGGTCTGTAGCCTCTATGAGTCATGTTATTGACCCATCACTAACCTCTGCAAGTCATGTTGGAGATGTGCAACCAGCCATTGGTAGTCATGCTGGGGGCATTGATTCTGTTGAGAAACCTAGACGGATAGGATGTAAGCCTAAGTTCCCTTGTAAGATTTGCAAGGGAGATCACCTTACTCATTTGTGCCCTGGCCTTCCAGAGGTACGAATATTGTGGTCCCTATCTGCAAGCTCTTCTGATTCTGAGTCTTCTAAGGTTTCCTCACAGTTTATTCAGCCATTGGTTGAGAAAGGGGTCATGTCGATGCAATCATCGACTGATCCCACTCCTCTTTTGGGGGGAGAGGTACCTTTAGACCATGTAGTCTCACAGCCTATTCATCCATTGGTTGTGAAAGTGGTCATGCCGATGCAGTCATCGGATGATCCCACTCTTATTTTGGGGAGTGACGTGTCTACCGACTATGTTTTTAGCATTTCTGGTTCAGTACTTTCAGAACAAGGGGGCATTCCGCTTGTTCCAAGCACACCCCCTCCAAGCCCTAGGATGGTTTCCTTTGATTGGAATGACCTTGTTGAGCCTCATCTTCCTTCTACCGCACCTTTTCAAATAAAGGTTGAAGTTAATTCAACAAACAATTATCTTTGTATTGTGGATGAAGGAGCCTCTGCAAGTATTTTATCCTCCTCGGTTTGGAAGTCTTGGGATCTCCCGAGCTTGTGTCTGCTTCACATGAGCTGTTGGATTTTAACACATGTCCTAGTGAATATTTGGGGATTCTTCCTCAGTTGCCTATCTCATTAGGTGGGAAGACTGTCCTTGTCGATGTTACAGTGGTGCAAGGCCCATTAGATTTCAATATGCTTCTCAGGCGTGATTATGTATATGCTATGAATGTTGTGGTGTCTACGCTCTTTCGGTTTATGCATTTCCCTCACAATGGAAGCATTGTCACTATTGACCAGCTGGCATATGATAATCACCATCCTAATTCGACATTGTTTCGGGCTACCCCTTTACATGTTCCTAGTGTTCGTGTAGACTCTACCCCGCCACAGGTTAATTATGTGGCGTCTTATCCTCGATATTCAATTGCTTCTGACCAGGAACCTATGAAGTCATGTTTTCCCTCTCGAAACTTGGTATCAGTAATTGATCCATTGGTTTATCCAATGGGGGCATGGGAGTCCTTGTTTCCCCCTCTAGGTCCAAGTGATCTTGAGTCTCCTTTTGAGTCTGATCTTGTTGTTGTAGATCCTCAAGCCCTTGTGATTGTTATTCTTCATTGATAGACTCTTCCATTCCTACCCATTGCCTCCATTGTCATATAGATTATGGTCAGTTTACTTCACCCCTTGGGACTGTCAACCCTCGTTTGCATGATTTATCATATTTTGAATTGCCTTCAGATGAGGCTATCCTTGAAGCCATGACTATGGTTTCTATACCGCAGGAGGACTTACACCGTGGTTTGTGTTTTCTTCCCTTTTGGGAGACTTTCCAAGTTGACTATCAAAGAGACTCTTGGTCTGAGCCTAGCAGTGGGCTCTACCTGAACTAGTTTCATACTTGATTCGTAGCCCCCAATGGGTCTTATTTTGAGCCCTTTTCAGACCCTCTAAAAATGAAAAAATTGTCGAGCGATCTTGTTGACCTTCATGCTCACTAAACTAAAATTTGAAGGCACATCTGTCCAGCGGTAGTTTACCCCTTTTTCGGTCCAAATGGTCAACTATACGAACAAAGGTATACTCTAGAACAAGGATGATTTTAAGGATGGAAATTTATTTTAAAATGTAGAAACCTTGGCGAATCTTACTAATCCTTCATATTCCAACTATAAATGTTTGGCGATATTTTTGTAAAAATATTCAAATTTATAAGGATTTTATATAGTTTTTATAAAATTTTGGCGACTTTTAAGGTAAAATAATTTTATCCTATAGAATTTGGGCGAATCATTTTTAAAATAGTGAATCTCATTTTTGGAAAAACCATGGAAAATTAGCCCATGAGCGAAATTTAGCCCCTAAAATCATCCATGCTCTAGAAGCCTCGGTTCTCTAGAAGAGTATTCTCAGGTATAATTTTAACCCTTTTTTGGGCCTGAGGGACTAAATTTACGAAAAAGGAACCCCCACAGATTCCATAGTTATGCTCTTTCCAGACTCCCTAAAATTGAAAAGATCATCGAGTGACCTTATTCCTTCACACTCATTAAAATGGTCCAGAATAGCATTCCTAACGGAGTCCATAGTTAATCTTTTTTCAGACTCCTTAAATATGAAAAAATTGTTGAGTGATCTTGTCTTTATCACACTCGTTAAAATGGTTTTGAATAGATGTATTTTCGGTGCTAGTTTACCCCTTTTTTGAACCAACTAGACTACCTTCGAAAAAGGTACCCCGACAGAGTCTCCTTTTACGCTTTTTCAGATTCTCGAAATATGAAAAACTGTCGAGCTTACCTTCTCTAGGCTCGTTAAAATTACATCGAAGGACATTACCATTTTGTGACTTATTAATCATGTTTTCATACCTGCGTCTTTGGCCTAATGTCGGCTCCTTGTTGCTCTCAACTGAACCATCTGAAGCATGCCTTATAAGAAATCCCTGTAGCAATTTGCCTCTGCATCTTGACACCTTGGCCCACGGAGGATTTTTCCTGAGTGTCATTTTCCTGCATATGTCCCTTTTCTCTAAGCATCCATGTGTTCCTTGCACTTGGAACTAGTATGTCTGCGACACTCGATCCTCCCTTGTAACGTAGCATTCTTTTATTCTTTTTTCAATCTTTTGAAAATTATTGAAAAAGACAAAAAATTAAAATATATCTTGTAACGTAGCATTGCCCTTGGACAAAGCACATCCTTTCATTTGTTCGTCAAGCCCTTGGATTTAATATGACCTTAGGAAGCTATATCTCGCTACATAGAGTTGTTTCCTCCTCCGTTTGGTTATTCTTCCAAACATATGGAGAGTTTGTGTTGCCTTCTACATCGTGAACTTATGTCAACATCATGCTGCCTGAGTCTCATCATTTGTCATGTTATTGTCCAAGGGAAGTTTTTACCAAGCTTGAGTCAGCCCCTCTGCAGTTTTTCTCTTGCCCTCATGCCTAGCCATCCCAAAATCCCAATCAAGTATTTGTTCGAAATCAATGAATCCCTCATCCTGATCATCAAGATCCTCTAGCCCGTTCCTGACGAGTCATCGAAGACCTCTGGGTAGTGAAGTCGTACACACATATTACACTGCTACCCGAGTTATGAATATTTTGAAGTTGTTGCTCGAGCTTTGAAGACCTCATCTCTAGCCATCAGGCCTTATCAATGTCTGGAAGATGGATACTATGCATGTATATCTTTTTGATTTCGAGATGTAGATCCACTGTGTATTGCTCGCGGCAACACTTTATGTAGTTATATGACATGGATATACAGTGTATTTGATTGGAAGCCATGATTTTATTTCATACCAAGCATGGGTATGCCCGCCTCAGTGAGACAATTATTATTTTACAGATGACACATCCTAAATTCTGGTCCCTGGGCTCACTTGTTTGGTACGTTTGTGAATATTGATAATGTATTTCGGCCATTAGATGCTCTTCTAACCTCACACATTAGGGGGCATCTGTTATAACCTTAATTTGCACCAGATATGCTTACCTGGCATCAGGCCATCTCATTGTCCATTTTTTCCAAGCCACTACTAAACAACTTCTTAAAAAACACCCCTTTTGAGGGCATACGTGCCCTGCTTCACTACTGCATGTGTGTATACGCTGGTTGACCCACTACAACCCGCGTATACCTAAAAAGAACGAAAAATGGAAAGTTGCAGATGGAACTCACAGTTTTGGGTAATTTACCTAAATCGTTTGATCGCCCATAGCCGGTCACTCGACCAAATACCTAGCCCTTTCTAACCTATAAAAGAAAGGGTACGGGTCCCATTTGGAGGAGGAAAATAATTGTAAAGAAACTCTACTCGATTTCGCATTCCCTTTGTCCCAACATTTTGCAACTAGTGTGTGAAGAGAAGCATATACAAAGGCAGTTGGAGCACAGTTGAAGAGGATCCATGAATAGATTCGAGGAGAAGTGGTCGATCTCACTATTGTAAGGTATTCTTGTGAGATTAGTAAAATAAGTACTTTTCCCGTCCCGCCATATGAGGTTTTTCAATGTCTAAATTTGATTATATTTGGATAGAATCTCTAACCCATTAGTTCATAGATCATATGCATGTGGACTTCTTTGTTTGTCTTTTTATGAATGCAGGTCAGCGTTGGGAGGAAATTTGCAGTCAAGGAGAAACCAAACATTAAAGGATCGACATCAAACACGAAAACTAAGGTACAGTAACTTGATATTTTTAACCTTGTATTCGCATATGAATAATGGGGTTTATGATTGGGATGTTGGTAAGAAGTAGGAGACTTTCGGTCATTTTTTGCATGCATTACAAAACCCTTAATGCTAGTCCATAGGGGGATTTCCCACGCACAACAATTTTAGTTACCCAACCAGTGGGATCTGAGCTATCAAATTTGTTCCCATCCACACGTGGAAGCCTTAGGTCACGTTGAAAGTGATGGGGATGAAAAGTATGGAAATTAGAGGAAGTTTCACCTTTGGAGTGAAAAGGTGGGTTAGATGAGGGAAGATCTGTAGGGATATTTATCTTGGCGCAAATCATGTTAGTGAAGGATGCAAGCTAGGTAGCGAATTCTTGTTTGATGGTTTCCATTTTTTCATCTATGGAGGAATGCATGTTTTTATTGTTGGTGTCAATATTGGCATTGAGCTTCTGCACTTCTTGTTGGGTCTCTATGAAAGTAGAGGTCAAGGAATTGAAGCGAGCTTCCAAGTCTTGGCTACGAGTGTGGGCCATGATGAAGAGGGAAAATTAAAAAGGACGGGTGGGACCATATAGAAAATGGGTTATGGTTGAAGGGTATCACGACGATCGGGGTGACGAGGGGAATCCAATGGGGTAATGCTCAAATAAGGGTGTCAGAAGGGGGTCGAGTCCACGGGAAAAAAAAATTTGCTGAAAAATGATAGGTATGATTACGATAAGGGAGAAGAGAGGAATCCAATGGGATGGGGCTCAAATAATGGTGCCAATAGGATCCAAACATTTTTTTTTTAATCCCGTGGAGTTATACTCTGAGATGAAGAATATTGTAGTGTTGAAATGCCCAAATTCTTGACATGAAGAAATATGTAGTAATTTTGCAACCAGAATGCAGGAGGCACAATTGTGCGGCAATAGGTCTTGTATGTTCTGTTTATGTTATCCTCCTAAGGGTTAGGGTATTCAAGGGTTCTACAGAAAATGTTTTTCCCTGTCTATAGATCTCTGATATATGTGCGAGGTCCAACAGTAGTACTCAGCCCAATATCTCAGGGAATCAACTAAATAGGCTAGATCGTTCCCTTAGTTGTACTACCCGACTACCCAGGTACTAGAGAGTATCTTCTCGAGTGTTTTTCTCAGTGGAACTATAGCATTCAGGTGGCCAATTAGTTTATCTATAAAGGGCTTCAGGAGATCTAGGTTGATCCATATACATGTGTTGTCTGATGCGCTACCTACTCGAAGGGGTACCAATAGGAGTTATAAGGGTGGCCAACAAATGTGCGCTTAAGTACCGCTTGTATTTCCTGCATGTATTACTCCCCGACCACAGACCATGGGTTTATGCATGTAATTACATATCTTTGTAGCTTTAAGACATCGAAATATGTCTCTATCCTAAAAAAAATAAACCCACAATTTTCTGCCGAGGAAAGTGATCTAATACCACTTGTAAGATATCAGGTCTATTATATTAGCAGAAAAGAGAAATAATGTAGAGAATAACATTGTAATAGAAATAGAATATGGAAATACTGCAGAGATAACAACGAAACATCAAATTATATGGAACCACAACACCAGAATTATACCTTTATTGATAGGAAACAATGTTCACTTTCCTCTTCGAGGGGGAAACCTCTAGCAGAGTAGATCTCTATTACAATAATTCTTCAAGACAAAACTTATGGTACCCTCTACTCCTATTTATACTAAAATCTATATATCCAAAAAAACAATCTAGAGGAAGATCCTTCTAGAAGTGGAAGATTCTATTAGGTATTCTTACATTTGATTTATTCTTCCTTATTGCTAGGCCTTATTAATATTTTCCTTTATTACATGGAAATGTATTATTCTACCTACATGAGGTGTTAGGGAGGTTAGGTCCCTAACATTACATTACATTCCCCATCAAAAGGCTGAATATCATGGTTTATCAAAACCATAGGCTCGAAAAAATTGATTCAGTGGAAAAGGTGGATGTCCACTGAGATCCATCTGGATCATTCCTCCCCCCTTAGGAAGTGATGGTCCCCATTACTTCAAGTTCCCTCAATATATGGGGAAACTATTGTTGAATATGAGCCTTGGTGAGTCGCTTGCATTGTTGAAGTAGTTGTCCTTCTTGTACTTGGTATTATCTTATTGAAGAATGTCATGAACCTGTTGTTGGAGGTGTTGGATATGTTCAACAAATATGGTTGCATAATCTGCCTTGATTTGAGTGTGGGAGGAATATGTCAGTGAATGTGCAGTAGGAAGAGATATAGCAATGGGGGCTAATGGTTGGAACCCCAATCACACCTGAAGAGATCCATAGAAAAAAAAGCTATGACAGGCTCTATTATAGCTATGTTGAACATATGGAAGACTCTCATTCTCTGGAAGGGAGCGTCTATATATTGGACCATTTGGTAAGGAGCATCGGACACTAATTCAATGGACCACTTGACTTGGAAGTGCAGAGGCACCCCTGTATGTGAAAAAATATCTTTGTGCTCCTCTACAATCTTGTCAACTTGCTTCTGTTGTGTAGAAAGGTCGTGGGTCAAGGTTGTGGTGGTCACAGTGACCTTCCATTCACCTTCTGATTGGATCATGAAGAGGGAAAACGTTTTGGTCTGAGAGATTATTTTGCGGCATTGTTTTTTCTAACATCAATGACATGGAATATTTTGAATTACCTCTAGTACCCTATAGAGTTGACCTCCTAGAGTAACAATGACACTGCAGGGATGAGACTCATAAACAACATGATGTTTCCACATGTATGGTTTTCCTAAGAGAACATCACATACTTAAAGTGGGGAAACATCACACAGTACCTCATCTTTGAATGGATTGATGTGATAGGGTAGGTGACATTTTTGGCTAACGTGGATGTTTCATCCTCTGCTCAACCATTTGATGGTCTACGATTGGGGGTGTGGAATTTTTGGTAGCTTCATCCTTTCTATGACCTCAACTGAGATCAGGTTCTTCTATCTCTCTCTCTCAACAATGATATGCAACGGGCTCCCCTTCACCCACATCTGTGAATGGAAGAGGCTCTCCCCCTCCTCAAGCTCCTCTGGTTCTTTTGGTTGGATTGTTCTAGCCATGATGGTAGCAGTGGGTTCTGCATTGATGATTTGTTTCCCTTTATTGTGCTTTGAATCAGAGTCTAATTCATGCTTTAATTCTTTTTCTTTGAACTTGGCCACCAATGACTATTTCGAGCGACATTCATTGATGTTGTTCTAGGGGCTTTTGTGGAATTCACACCACTTTTCGGTGTCCATATTTGACTTCCCATTACCCTTCTTAACCAACGACTTTGAATAATTTTCTTAATATTGACTCTCCTTGCTTTGTCCTTCGTTAGGGTTTTCTTTTCCATGCTTCTTTTGTGGTGTATTTGCGAACCAGAACTCCTACTTACTCCACTACTTGAATTTCGGCTCGATTTTGAGTGCATATCGATAAGTATCTCTCAGTGAGGAGATGTCCAATAAATCCATATATGTTTGGATGTACCTATGTAGGCCATCGCTATGCTTTAGAACCAGGTGTCACTCGAAGTCTCTGATACCCAACTTTGAGCATAAGGTATGGAAGATGTTAGTGTACTCCAGCACCAGGTGGTCTCTTTCTTGACGCAGAGTCGTCCATCTCATATAATGGTCATCATATTTTTCAAAATGGTATAACTCCTCCTTAAGGGAATCTACAAAGGCTTCCCAAGTGGGTTCTCTCCTGAATGAAGTAGATTCATCTTTGGTGTACCTCTCCCAGTAACCTTCCCACCAAGACATGACATGGGGAAGGGATTTAAGGAGCACAAAGGTGATCTTTTCACTGTAATTTTTTTTTTGGACAGAGTAATACCCTTCCAACATATTCAGCCATTTCTCCAAAGCATATGCATCTATCTGGCCTTCAAATAAGGGGATATCAAAATTAACATGTACCTTGAAGGGCATCACACCTTCGAAATGGTTGTTTATTGAAGATGTCGCAGTAGCCATTAGTAGTTTTCGAAGGATCTGGGAAAAATTTTCCAACATCGAGCTCCTCTGTTGCACAAGGGCTTCCTTGAGCAACCTCTTGAAATGATCTCCATCTCTGTCATCTCTCTTTTCTTCCACCATGGGAGGTCGCTTAGGCTAGCAAGAGTGGTCATCCTCAAGTGAAACTAGCTCAAGACCCAACTCTCTGTACCCTGACCTCATCGGGGACATGCTCTAAGAAATTACAAGGAGCGGACTGCTTTAATACCAATGATCTGGATTGTGTTGAGAACAAAAAAAGATACACACAAAACTATAGCAGAGAACACAAAAATACATTGAAACCCAACTTCTATTAATGAATAAAATAGAAAAACATTGTACAACACAAACTGGATAGAATGGTGGTAGCTTATCTCTAAAGAGAAAGAAATCTCAATTATGCTCATTCGCAAATAAGAATTACATCGCACTCAATTTCATGCTTCAAGGACCTCCTTTACTTCAGATATATATGAGAGAGTGAAAGGAGAATAATTCCCATGATGCATGTGGGATAAATTGGTCTAAGATTAAAAAATTCCATATGCAAGTAAAATAGTAGGACTTCTCAAGCGATCACCCATCCTAGTACTACTCTATCCCAATCATGCTTAATTGTGGAGCTCTAATGGGAGCTAGTGCATAAACACTATGTTTTAGGCATGTACATAAGACCACTAAGAAATCATTACATGATGTCTGTAATTAACAAATGGAGATGGCATTACATTACAACCCCCATCAAAAGGGTGAATATCATGGTTTGTCAAAACCACATGCTCGAAAATGTTGATTTAGTGGAAAAGGTGAATGGCCACTGAGATCCACCCAGATCACTAGCAATATCATCAACAACTCTTTTAGGCTTGCAAGTTGTGAACACAACCTGTATGCACACACACACACACACACACACACACACACACACACACACACACACACATTTTCATAGTAGATCTAGCAAATCGACTATCCAAATCAATCTAGTCTCAAATCTAACATATCCATCAAATCTATACTTGATATCAATAGATTTGACTATTCAAGTAGTTAATTTGCATATCCATGAATAGAAGTACCATTTTCCACAGATAGATCTCAATTTTTCTACACCCTATCGTCATGTCTCCCATCACAATACTACTCTCATGAGAGAGTCTAGGTCTAGCTAGCTCTAATGTCATACTAAAAACCGAGGGCTATGAAAAATATATATAAAAAAAGAAGCATAAGATAAACAAATGCATAAGAGATTTTTATCCTAAAAACCCTTAACTAGAAAACTAGCCTAAAGTAGAGCCACATCTCTATTTTCTTCATTGTATTCACTTGACTTTCGCAATGAAATATTTAGGTATTTTGTAACATCCAAAACTCTAATTCGTTAAACCAAATTGTATTACAACCCTAATCCCTTAATTAAGATTAGACTATTATGGGTCGAAAACTATTAATTGAAAAAATACAAAAACATACCTAAAAAAATTCATTACTAATGTCTCTCCCCATAAATCACTATAATTAACACCCCACCCCACACACTAATGCAATTATTGTATTTGTAACTAACACAATCACATGTAAAGAATATAACACATCTCCAATGATATTTTCCCCAAATTCAACACTTTGATCCCATGCTCCACGAGTTATGGTTTCAATATGACCCAAAAACTCATAGTTCACTTGGCACCAAAAAATCAACAAGAACTCAAAAAGGTTTGATGCTATGGACTCCTAATTGAAAAACTCAAAATGGATATGGACTGTTGATGAGTTGGAATGAAGCATTTAAACCATGGACAAATAGCCAAATAGTAAAAAACAACTTTATAGCCAAAGGGAGTAGGTTCTCACCATCACTTTTGCATAATTAGCTAAATTGGAAAATAGTCATTCTAAACTTGGTACATTGATTGTGAATTCCTTAAAGTTGGTGGGAGAACAATGTCGAAAGCTAGTGGTCCAGCAGTCAATGGGGAGGATAATTTAAATCAAATCTATTTAAATTATCACGGGAGAATCATGTATGGTCGATCCATGAAATGGCCCTAATTCTTGTGTTAATAGAGCTAATGGTAAAGGAAAGAGAAATTATCATCTCCATCCAAAAATCATGTGTCATTTCCTATGTTGTGGTGCAATGTGACATTATTAGCCCACAAACAATATGAAAATCACGTTTCCTATGTTGTGGTGCAATGTGACATTATTAGCCCACAAACAATATGAAAATCACGTGTGAATCCTAATTCCTTATTCATCAAAGGAAGGTGATGAAGATATTGATAAGTGAGCTTCCATTCAATGAATGTACAATCTCTTCCCATTATGTTCCAACAATAGCTTTCCAATAATTTATTAAGATAAGAATTTAGATGGGAGAGTCTCACGTGTCCAAATTATATATTATGAGAGAATGGAAGGGAGAATATGTAAGTGCGTGTATATTTATTTATTTACATTATCTTTATCGGAATTGTCAAAGTTTATTTATGAATGCTAGGAATTAAAAAATAAAATTTAGATTTTAGTTATAAGGAATTTGGAAGTTAGTTATAAAGATTACGAGAGTGAATTGCATTGAATTAAAAATATGTTCAAATTTTTTTAATAAATAATTTAGATTTTTCATTTTTTTTGTGATTATCCAATTTGTTATATATTATAATTATATATATATATTGAATACGAGATTAAGTTTTAATTAAAAGTAGTATTTAGTTTTAAATATAAAATTAACATGTAATATATCATTAATCTCTTTTCAAATTTTATTATTGATTTTGACTTTAGCGACTGGTCACATGTAATTTTTTTTTAGCGGGACAAATGCATGAACGGGCTTTTCAAAAGGCCCACCACTTCACATGGGCGGTGACCCATATTTGGTATTGTTTCATTCAATATCAGCAATTGCAACACTTTTAGCTTATCACATGAGATAATCTCATACAACATTGTTTAATAGAACATGATTTTGGAATTTGTTGTTTAATAGAATATGATTTTGGAATTTGTTTTGTGGGAGTGTGTATCAATTTTTTAACTCCATTCAATGGATATGTTATATAGGTTGTTTTTGTCATGTGGGGTGCTCTCAATTTCAACAACACTGAGTTTCAATATAAATAGTCAACTTTGATGGTTACATGTAATAAATATATTTATTTTAAAACATTATATGTGTATATCATCATTTAAGGGAAAAAATGAAGCAAGCTTCATAAATATCATTCAATGTATATGTCTTGTAAGGTGTTGTGTCATGTTGAGTGTTCTTAGAATTAAGATTGAATTTCAAATGTTAAATGAATATTAAATTTTAAAAATTAAGTTATATTAATGAATATTAAATTTTAAAAAACAAGTAATGGTTAGCTTCATAAATATCATTCAATGTATATGTCTTGTAAGGTGTTGTGTCATGTTGAGTGTTCTTAGAATTAAGATTGAATTTCAAAGGTTAATGAATATTAAATTTTAAAAATTAAGTTATATTAATGAATATTAAATTTTAAAAAACAAGTAATGGTTAATGGTTCAAGTTTAAATTAGTAAGAGAATATTTAAAATACAAATCAAATTCCCCACGTGTCATCTCACCTTTACTCTTTGCTTGGCCAATGATGTCACTCTTGCCTAAAAGAAAGGGAAACTTCTATTTTTCGTCATAATGGGGTGTTCACGTGGGTTATTGTGACAGGTGAGTCCACCCTTTCGACTTCCCGTTCCTCAAAATGTAGACATTGTGTGATGAATCTGAAAATAGTCAAGGAAGTTGGAGATGTTTTCTCGTGGTCTCAAGATGAGCTGATGTGGACCCTCCTACCAATAATAAGTTAACGGCCCATCTCCTAAACAATTCAAGAAAATCCCCACTCTGCAACTTTAGACCAACCGTACCAACCGTTTTTTTAAATTGTTATTTTTGGGCAGAGTATCAACGTTTTATATGAAAAACAATAATTAATAAAAGGAATTGTGAGTTATCCAATATTGTTTATATTAAATATTTTATTTATTCAAATAAATATTTTGTTTGTGGGGATTTTGAATGTGGAAGGTAAAGGGCATCATCAACAACTCATGATGGCCTTCATAATTGCAAAAAGTAGTTTTAGGAATATTTGCTTTGGAGTAAGTTAATTCGGGAGCAATCTTCCCTCTTTTCAAGTAAAAAAGTGGGCTTAAATCCGGTCAGATTTTTAGGGGTAGCCTGAGTTTGGGCATGGATCAAAGTTCCATGCATTTCAAAACCTTATCCCAGGGTTTTTGTCCCATTTTAAACCAACCCAGATGCTCAGAAAATCAATCAGACTTAGATTGGTCGGAAATTTAAAACCGCACCGCTGGAAAACGTGCCAAAAAGGTAACTCAGGAGGGAAGATTTCTCTCGAGTTAGCCCACTCCTATTTGCTTCTTTCATGCAAATTTTGTGATAATTTGAATGGAGATCGAGTTTGGTGAAGAAATGAGCACCCTTGAGTTCATCTAAAAGGTCATCAATGACTAGAATGAGAGATTTATCCTTAACTATTAGATTCTTCAAAGCTTACAAGTCATGATACATGAATCAAGTGTCTTCTTTCTTAAGGACCATGACGATCAATGACAAATAAGGGCAGGTACTAGGGTGAATGACACAAGCGACAAGCAACTCCTAGACTATCTGTTCTTTTTCATTTTGTTGGGAAAATAAGTGGTGATATGGGTGTACATTGGGTGGGAGGATACCTGGTATGAATAGAATAGAATGATCATGCTCACCTCGTGAGTGTGGTAGTCCTTGGGGAGATTCAAACATGGATTGGTGTTTGGCCAAGACTAACTGCATGCCTAGATGAATAGGTTGAACCATAATGCTTGAATGCCCCTTTTAAAAATATTTTCCATATGGTGGCAGTTGATGATCTTAGGAGAGTCAGTTGTAATTTGTTTAAAAGTGTAGCTATGCCCCTCCTGCTGGAAACTCATGTATAACTCAAAAAAATCCATGGTGATGGGACCTAATGTTCACAACCATTCAACACCTAAGACAATGTCACAACCACCCATTTCAATAAAAAACATGTGGGTTTTCAAGGAATAATCACCTATTTGAAACTTCACATTTTCACAATGACCACCACATTCCACAAAACCTCCATTAGCAATCATGATTTGGAAGTTGATCACAACATGGATGTAATAGTGGGTTTCTTAGGATACTCGACAATGAATGAAGTTATTGATGCTACTACTATCAATTAAGACAGTGAATTTGTGATGCTTGATGTAGCCAATCAATTTGAGTGTTTGGGAAGCATAAAAAATAGTCAATGCATGCAATGAGATACTATGGTTCTACATCCTATAGATCGATGAAGAGCCTCTGAAGGTGTAGCCTCAACTTAATCATCAGAAATGTCCTCCAAAATGGCCATAAAGAGTTTTTGTTCCTTACATTTATGTTTGGGGAAGTATTTCTCATCACAATTGTATCAAAGACCTTTAAGTTGGCACTCCACAATTTCGACTCAAGCTAACTTGTGGATCTTGAGAGGTGGAGAGGGTGGAGAGGGATTAGTAGGGGGTGGAATAGTGGGACCATGAATGGGGAATAAATTGGGTGTTTTTAATTTGAGCATTCATCGTCTTTTGGGTTTCTCGGGCTCTTTGAGAGGCTTCCAACCAAGTAGTAAGACAAGCCATTAAGACTTATGCATGTATATGTTATTTCAAACCACTGATAAAGCATTCATTGAAACAAGTATTGGACATGCCTTTGATGTGGATGACCAACTGCTCAAAAGTGGAAATGAAATCTTCAACTATGCCAAATTGTTTAAGCTTGGTCAGTGGTCCCAAATAGTGAGTGTATTTTTCAGAGTTCATAGAGCTTTTGAGACAAATTGTTTCCAAGCAATATAACCCCCATCGGAGTTTTTATGCTAGTGCCACCATTACCAACGTTCAAGATCCAAATAGAAGACACCCACACAAAGTTTCATCAAGTCATATGTGATGCAAGGGAAAAATAATGTTCCATCTAAGTGACCCATCTTGTGGGGTAAAATCCATCAAACTTGTTGAGATCAACCTGAGGAATTATATGCCACATTTGAGTCATTTGATCACGAACAAGTGGGGTGGAATGATGCCCAGTGGGATTGGATGATTCAACCTCTTTCTTTTGGGAAGGCTAGTTTGGCCATTGATAACCCAAAGATTGTGAAGTGGGGATCTGATTTTGCATTGTGATGAGTTTGGACATTTGGTCAACTAGTGACTCTAGGTTAGCTAGCTTGTCACATATTGCATCCCAATTTTGTTGAGAATAGGAGTGGTTGTAGTCTATCTTGTGTTACAACTCATCACCTAGAGTTTCCAAAGAGGAAACTTTGGTGGATAACTCTATGCCTTGAATGGTAGCCGTAGAGATGTATGTCCATATGAAAATGGTTATTTGAGATTGGTGCCAATGCGATAAGCATTGTGTCCTAGGTTTGTTGAGATAGATGCCTAGTAGTGGTGTGAGTGGGTCCAACAAAAAAACTTACTAGAGAGTGGTACCATGAAAATCATCTCAATGCAAAGATTCTATTGACATAGGTTTGAATAAGGGTGCAGGTAGGACCTAGAGTTTTTTTTTTTTTTTGGCTACTCCTTGTAGAGTTGTACTCTTGCTACCTGGGTGTACATTGGGTGGGAGGCTACCTGGTAAGAGAATAATAGAATGATCATGCTCACCTCGTGATTGTGGTAGTCCTTAAGGAGATTCAAACATGGATTGGTGTTTGGCCAAGACTAACTGGATGTCCAGATGAATAGGCTGAACCATAATGCTCGAATGCCCCTTTTAAAAATATTTTCCATACAGTGGTAGTTGATGATCTCAAGAGAGTCAGTTGTAATTCCTTTAAAAGTGTACTTATGCCCCTCCTGTTGGAAACTCATGTATAACTCAAAAAAATCCATGGTGATGGGGACTAATGCTTGCAACCATTCAACACCTAAGACAATGTCATAGCCACCCATTTCAATAGCAAACATGTGGGTTTTCAAGGAATAATCACCTATTTGAAGCTTCACATTTTCACAATGACCACCACATTCCACAAAACCTCCATTAGCAATCATGATTTGGAAGTTGATCACAACATGGATGTAATAGTGGGTTTCTTGGGATACCCGACTATGAATGAAGTTATTGATGCTACTATTATCAATTAAGACAATGAATTTGCGATGTTTGATGTAGCCAATCAATTTGAGTGTTTGGGAAGCATAAAAACTAGTCAGGGCATGCAAGGAGATACTATGGCTACACATCCTACGGATCAGATGGGGAAATGTCTTCAACGAATCGATGAAGATCCTCCGAAGGTCTAGCTTCAACTTAATCATCAAAAATGTCGTCCAAAATGGCCATACAGAGTTTTTGTTCCTTACATTTATGATTAGGGAAGTATTTCTCATCATAATTGTATCAAAGACCTTTAAGTTGGCACTCCAAAATTTCAACTCAAGCTAACTTGTAGATCTTGAGAGGTGGAGAGGATGGAGAGGGATTGGTAGGGGTGGAATAGTGGGACATGAATGGGGACTAAATGGGGTGTTTTTAATTTGAGCATTCACCACCTTTTGGGCTTCCCATGCTCTTTGAGAGGCTTCCAACCAAGTAGTAAAACAAACCATTAAGACTTATGCATGTATCTCTTATTTCAAACCATTGATAAATCATTCAATGAAAAAAATATTGGACATGTCTTTGATGTGGATGACCAATTGCTCAAAAGTGGATATGAAATCTTCAACTATGGCAAATTGTTTAAGCTTGGTTGGTTGTCCCAAATAGTGAATGTATGTTTCAAAGAGTTCATAGAGGTTTCGAGACAAATTGTCACCAAGCAATATAACCCCCATGGGAGTTGTTATACTAGTACCACCATTACGAACGTTCGGGATCCAAATATAAGACACCCATGCAAAGTTCCATGAAGCCATATTTGATGCAAGGAAGGGAAAAATAATGTTCCATCTAAGTGACCCATCTTGTGGGGTAAAATCCATCAAACTTGTTGAGATCAGGAAGTCTGTGCCACATTTGAGTCATTTGATCACGAACAAGTGGGGTGGAGTGATGCCCAGTGGGATTGGATGATTCAACCTCTTTGTTCTGAGAATGCTAGTTTGACCATTGATAACCCAAAGATTGTGAAGTGAGGATACGATTTTGCATTGTAATGAGTTTGGACATTTGACTCTAGGTTAGCTAGCTTGTCACATATGACATCTAGATTTTGTTGAGAATAGGAGTGGTTGCAGTCTATCATGTGTTACAGCTCATCACCTAGAGTTTCCAAAGAGGAAACTTTGGTGGATAGCTCTACGCCTTGAATGATAGTTGTAAAGATATTGGTCCACGAGAAAAAGGTTACTAGAGAGTGGTACCAATGCAATTAGCATTGTGTCCTAGGTCTATTGAGTTAGATGCCTAGTAGTGGTGTGAGTGGGTCCACCAAAAAAACTTATTAGAGAGTGGTACCATGACATTCGTCTCAATGCAAGGATTCAATCAACATAGGTTTGAAATAAGGGTGCAGGTAGGACCAAGAGTTTATTTTTTTTTCTGCTACTCCTCGTAGAGATGTACTCTTGCTTGAATATTACCATGCTGACAAAATTCCCAAATTCTCAATACTGCAATTTATGTTGGAATTTTGTGGAGTAGCGACAAAGGGTAGGGTTTCCAAGGTCCCAAGGGCAAGGGAGTGCCAGGTGCTATAGCTCTTTGATATATGCGTAGGGTCCAACAATAGTACTCAACCCAATCTCTTAGAGCACCAACTAAGAAGGCTTGATTGTACCCTTGGCCATACTACTCAACTATCCAAGTACTAGAGAGTAATCTTCTTGAGTGTTGTTCTTAGTGCACTATAGCAACAAGATGGTCGATCGATTGATATAAAGTTGGTTTTAGGTAACCTAGGGGGATTTATGATATACCCAAAGGTACATGGAAGTGAAATTCCATATGCAATTTTTGTCTGATGTAGTACTATTTGAAGGGTTACCAACAGGTGTTACAAGGGTGTCAACCTAGGTGAAACCACTTGTATTTCCTGGGTGTACGCTTCATCTACAACAAATTCACCCATTGAACGACGAATGATTATGTTATTTATAGACACTATAATACATCTCTAGCCTAAAAAAATCTCTAAAAATATTGGCTCGAGAAAGTGCTTTGATACCACTTGTGGTGTTCTTTATCAACAAAATATAAGATTCATAGCAGAAATAATAGAATATACCAAGCTTTAGAGCAAAAATGACAGATTATAACAACGATAGACAATCATAGAAGAACCATAACACCATGAATAACAAAACTTTTAATGATGAAAGCAATGTTCACTTCCCTCTTTGAAGAGGCAACCCCAAGAAGAATAAAGCTCCAATTACAATATTCTTCACAAAACATCACATTACTTTACTTGAACTTCATTATTTGATTTTTTTCTAACCTCCTAAAAACTTTCTAATACTTGAAATTTTTGAATAAACCTTCTTATAATTATTACTTTTACACTATATCTACTACACAAACCTAATAATTTAACAAAATTGAACTGCCATATCATCATCTCCACGTCAACTTCAACGTATACATGACGTGAAATATCTATGTATCTC